>JNEN01001265.1:0-190372 GCA_000697355.1 Syncephalastrum monosporum B8922
CAATAAGAAATGTATCTCTGGAGACGCTTCAAACTGTATTATACAGTATATATTTTCATGAACATGATCCGACGTGAATCTACGACCTATGTTTCGAATGTGAGTGATTCCCTCGTCTACGGCTATGAGTCTCCACCCCTCCACTTAATATTCGCTCGCTCTAGTCCACTCCCACCGCTAGATGGAGCCAGCCCCATACCCTCGTTTACGCTTCGCGTCCGTGGAAAAGCTGGTTAAATATGATCGTCCTTGCTATGGGCTTTTCCACCTTCAGCCTGACATATGTAGGATTCAAGCGGTATATTATTCTGATAGGTTTGTTCGGCTTGTTTCCCCATTAATAGCAGAAGACCTACATTGTTTAATTATCAACAGAGTCGGGTCACTCGAGAGATTACGGCATCTAGATTCCATTGCTTCTCTCTTATTTCCTATTCACTCTTCTATTGGTTCCTTCATCGAACTGGCCCATCTTACAGCCAAAAGGGTCCTGACATAAAGACGCCCTGACGGGAATTGAACCGGGTCTCCAGCGTCCTGCTTATGTAATTCCGGATGATACGGGACCCTAACCTTCTTATAACAAGCCGTGGAACTCGCTTCGCTTCGTCCATGGCTGACACTTCGATTGCGTTCCGTGTGTGAATGAGCCACGTCGCATACAGCTGAGGGCCATCACAGCTTGCACTCGTTCTTCAGGTTTCTCCTGTCCAAGTCGAAGACTAGCTTGGCGTAAGGCTCCCAGATCCCTTTGCCGGGGGCGTCGTACCCAGTTGCCGATAGAAACATTCATGAAAATCATATTGCAAGGCTTTCCTCTATGTGTATGCAGATGTAAATAACGTATACAGTATGTAGATACCGAGTACATGCAATCTGTATGTCAGGAAAGGCACGTCACAGCTAATTTCCCTATGGGTTTCTTGTATTTTTCGCCTATTTTTCCTCTGAATTTTTGGAGAAAAGTCTTCAACATTTTTTTAATAGAGAGTAGAAATATGGCGTTTTATGTATGCTGATAGGAAGCAGAAGAGCTCCACCATATCGTACTGCCGCATTTCGTCTTGATGACAGCATCTATGCGGTCTAGCATGCTCTCGATGAGCTTGTGCTAGTTTAGCTCGTCAAATGACTCCCACACATCTTCGATCGACTTCGTGAAAGCCTCATGGTTGGTTAGTGTGCCTTCTGAAAATACAAGAGTATTCTATTTATTATAGTTTCGATATCTCCACTGAACAAGCATGAGTATTGTATAGCAAGTGTTTCGCCCATTTCGAAGCTGGCGTCGTCGGTCAACAAGACCTTCTTCCAGTCGTCAAGGGTCCAGGACTTGTGCCTTCTGGCAAAGGCGAGACGTTTCACCTTGTGCTTCTCCGTCAGGAACGGCTTTATCTTCGCGACTCAACAGTTGATGCCAGAACGTTTGACGGATCGTTGAACAGTCTTGGTGCTGACACTGAGTCCGGAATTCTGCGTAATTCTTGCAGTGGAGCGCGACGATCCTTCTTGACTTCGCGTAGCAAGAGACGCTCGTCACGTTCCGTGGGCTTTCTGGGCCGTGCCGAACCCTCCTTTCGCTCGTGGTGTCCATATTTCTCGTAGTTAGCGATGACCTTATAAACGGTCTGTCGTGACACATTCAGTTTAAAGCGCAATGACGTGGTACATCACCCATACTTTGTTATACAATACATGTCCCTGCTTTGAATAGCTCTTTGTACATGTTGATCGCCGTCGCTCTCCAGCACTAAATACTATGCAGTATGCAGTCTGCAGTCTGCATGAAAACGGAGATGAAAAATGTATGGTGTATCTATGCGTCATCGGTATATTTACAATGTGTTGAGGTGATAGGTGGGTTTCCTATTGTACAGGAGTAGATTGAGGCTATGTCGACTGGAGGTTGAGCTTATTCAAGATGCTGCATCGCAGTGAAATCAAACACTTTTCCACCTCGTTCGTCGAAATGAAACCGTTCAAAGCACGGCTTACAAAAATATGCAGGTGTAATACCGGCCATGAGATCATTGAAAGTTTTGGTTCTATAAGCGCCTATCAGTTGATAATCGTTACCGACATCATTATACTTACGATGCAGGAAAGACGTTACAAAAAGTACACCGGTGCTGCGAGGAATGGTAAGTGACGGTCTTGAGCGGGTAGGCCGACTTGTCTTGCTCGTCGCTCACATGTGGCATCCTAGACTTTGTGTAAGACAAGAGAAATTAGAGGACTCTTTGCCGGATGTTACCTGATATCGCGGATGACTATGTAATGATCACAATTTTCCTGGTGTGTAAAGAGATAATGCTGATTCAGGCGCAGATCGAGATCGTCGAATTTGACGTCCAGGGTAGCTACACGTCTATAAGGTGTACCCCGCTTTTCAGCCCATGCTCGAATGGCTCTATAGGGAAAAGGAATTAAAATAAGATAAGATGAGAACACGATGCTCGCCGTACTCTTTTCATGACTTACGAGCTGTAATCGGGTTCCTCGCCCAGACCCTCTTGCTCTGCGCGGGTATCAACGTAAAAGACATCTTGTATAAAAAAGCAGCTTCCTGACCGTTTTTTTGTTTGTGTATTGAGCACGGCATTGTCAGGATTCCGGCCTGCATGTGCATGGTGGTCGGCAAAGTCCTGGGCGCATTTTATCATATCACGGACGTCAGCGAGCGTCTGACTACCGAGCAAGAGGAATTCCTGATATTGGGTGCTGGATGGATGAGGCCGATACACGGCAACAAGTATCATGGCCTCCGGTGCCTCCAGGAGAGTAGGGTGTTTCGGTCGTTTATTGTTGGTCTCCTTTGAATCGGGAATCTTCTGAGTGCATGAGACGCTGGTCTTTGGGTTGGATATTCTGCTTACTTTGCGATGGCGGACGTAGGTCAAAGGCCGATGGAGACGTTTCGGCTGCTTGTAAGACCAAGCTCCACTGGTAAAGAGAGAGATGATATATTACGGCACAATCTCAAAGATCGAGAGAAAGGAGGAAGAGAAGAGAGAAAGAAGGACTTACCAGACCGTCTTGAGCTTGCTTTCGTTCCTTTTTCTAAGTACATCAGCAAAGAGGAGCGTCTTGGAGGTGGATGGAATGGAAGGATGAAGCAGCTGCTTTAGTACTGCGTCGGCAGTGGGGTTTTCTTCCAGATTGGCTTCGTCATCTTCGTCGTCTTCTTTCTCTGCAGTATTCCCTTCCTCCTCATAATTTTCTTCATCATAATCGCTACCGTCCTCGTCGTTATCATCCTCACCCTCGTCATCGGAATCTTGCTGACGATTGGATTCAGGGTGGAGCAAACGTTCCATTGTACTCTGTCCGCGTTTTTGTTGAATTTGTTCTGCCTGTTGTGGGCCCTCTTGCGAAAGCTGTTGTTGTTGTTCTTGTTGCTGAGCAAGGTATTCGCGTCGCTTAGGAACGAGGGGGTTGAGGTACTGACCCATAGCCTCGGCTTTTTCTTGGAGTAGCTGGAGTTCTTCCTCGTCTTCTTTGGAAAGGACGCGATCGGACCGTACATGTTTGGCTTGAGGTCTTATCCCCACCACGTGCGCGCCTTGTTTTCTAACCCGATTGCTCTCCTTTTCAGCAAAGATCTTGTCGTCACTACTTCGCAGCAACGAAAGCAGGGCTGGGTCGGCCATAATATCCGAGAAACGGTTCAGCTCTGCTGTCAGGTCGGGATCCCTGGTTCAGGCGAGTAAGAAGAGCGACAGACTGTCCTTTTCTGAAAGCTTACTCGAAATCATTCTGGGCGCACGCAAGAAGATCACCGACCTCAACCGAATCAATCTGGCGCTGAATGTCACTGGCATTATAAGCAAGGTATTCGTCTCGGAAGGCAGCGGCATGACAGCGCTTGGCCATGGCGCACGAAGAGAAAGTGGTATTGCTGTGTAATACAGACGGGAGAAACAGGCATTAAAATTATTCATGCTCACTTTCAGATTGAAAGCACGTGATCCAGAGATATATTCTTTGATGCAGCCACCCATGACGCGTCTCACTATGGGTAACTTTCAGTATGTACAGCATGCACGCCTTCACTTGTATGCGGCACACACAAGTAGTCATCGATCGGGTGGCTCGGAGCAAGTCCATCCTTCAGCTGACCCAACGAACATGTGACATCCCACAGAACAAAGAGGGCAGAGAGTTCTAGGGTCCCTACCCTTTGGCATACGGGGCACATACGCATTCAATGAGTCCCACCTCGTTTCTGCTGCGCTATATGCATGACGCGTTGATTTTCTAATTTGAACGCCACCATGAAGTCAAAAAGCCCCGGCATTATGTAAGGAAAGATACGGGCTGTGCCACATTGACAAGTATCATAACAGACATAAATCATAAAGAATGCTATTATATACATGTCTTTCAAATAGTTTATAGGGCAGCAAGGACAACAAAGTGAGAGAGAGAGAGCTGCCACTGAAGATCAAAATAAAGGAGGGAGGAGAGTATCAAGAGATGATGAATACGTATGGATAAAAAAGCGGCTTATACTTCATTCAAAGTCCGCAATCGAATGGTGGAAGGAAGCAAGTATCGAAAGTGGAGTGGTTCTCTCCATCATCCCCAGCTCATTGTTCTTTTTGGTGCCTGTGCACGTACAGCCTTTCAAGCTCATCTGCCTATTTGCTGTTTTTTCACTGCGCATTAACCGTTTCCTATATTCTTTCTTTCTTTTCTCTGTTTTCCGTGTGTACATCTTGTCTATACTCCTTTTACTTTCCTATACACATTTCTCATTATGACTGCCGTGAGTTCTGTTGCCGACGTCGATGCCTGGATCTCCCAGCTGTCTGACTGTAAACAACTGCCCGAGGCCGATATTAAGAAGCTTTGCGATAAGGTGACGAGATGACTCTATAGACGAGAACAAGGGAGTTAACTTGCCAATTTACCACCCCCCCCATGTCTGTTTTCCTGTTTGCCTTGACTCGTTAGGCACGCGAAATCCTTCTCGAGGAATCCAATGTACAGCCCGTGCGTTGCCCCGTCACTGTCTGCGGTATGTGCATATCACAGCTCTGCGGACAGTCTGCTGACTCAACTTGTTTTTTTCATTTTCTTCCTTTTTTTCATCGCGTAACTATAATTACGTTGAAAATTATACAGGTGATATCCATGGCCAATTCCACGACTTGCAAGAGCTGTTCCGCATTGGTGGCAACTCTCCCGATACGAATTATCTCTTCATGGGTGACTACGTCGATCGTGGCTATTATTCTGTAGAGACCGTGACACTGCTTGTGGCGCTCAAGGTGCGATACAAGGACCGCGTGACTATCCTCAGAGGCAATCACGAGTCTCGCCAGATCACACAAGTCTACGGTTTCTACGACGAGTGCCTCCGGAAGTATGGCAACGCCAACGTCTGGAAGATGTTCACAGATCTTTTTGATTATCTGCCTCTGACGGCTCTGATCGAAGACCAGGTAATATACTTATATCTGCAGCTTTCACAAACCGGTCGTGGAATCCTCATACTGTATTCAGATCTTCTGCCTCCACGGAGGGCTGTCTCCGTCGATTGATACCCTTGACCAGGTTCGCTCGCTGGACCGCATTCAGGAAGTGCCGCATGAAGGACCCATGTGCGACTTGTTGTGGTCTGACCCTGACGACCGGTGCGGCTGGGGCATTTCGCCGCGTGGCGCAGGTTACACATTCGGTCAGGACATCTCGGAGACCTTTAATCATAACAACGGCTTGACCTTGGTCGCCAGAGCCCATCAGCTCGTGATGGAGGGTTACAACTGGTGCCATGATCGCAACGTCGTCACCATCTTTAGTGCACCCAACTATTGCTACCGCTGCGGTAACCAAGCCGCTATAATGGAGATCGACGAACACCTCAAATACTCCTTGTAAGAACAATCCCGATCCTTTTATGCCGTAAATTCATTCACCTTTTTTTTTCTAGCCTCCAATTCGATCCTGCGCCCAGAAAAGGAGAACCCCACGTTAGCCGTCGCACGCCAGACTATTTCTTGTAAAAATTTAAACACACCACACACACTTTCTTTTATCCTTATCCTGATCCTTCTCGTCTCTGTCTCTCTCTCTATCTCTCTCACACACACACACACATTTTCTCTCTCTCTCTCTCTCTCTTTTCATGCGGATATGATATTCTTTTATTTTTTTCACATCTCTCGTTCTGAACAGTTGTCCCCCTTTCCTCGTATCATGGCCTATACTAAAAATTTCACAAAAAGAAACAAGACATAACCACTGGCCTTTTTTTTTCCTGTTATATTTATTTGTCGGGCATGAGGTGATTTTGATATCAGAAACCCATGCATAGGTATAAAAAATGCCGCCCACACACTTCCAAATCAGCTTTATCTTTTCCTTTCTCACACGTTCACAACATGATGCTGCAGCGCCAAACTCTTCGTTCTGTCCAGCGTTTTCAATGGGTGCGTGCCATGAGCGCCTTGAACAAATCTTCACCCCAAAATGACATGAAGCCGCACTTGACCAACAAACCGGTCAACAGTAAGTCATGCACACGCATTCCCGCTGACACCGCTCAATGTTCTGTGATAGACAATACGACTTCCACAGACCTCCAAGATAACCTGATGACCTCGGCGCCTCTTTGGAATGAAGACGTGGCGACCGAGAGTGAAATTGCGGTAAGAAATTAAAAAAATTCTGGGTGCTCTATTAGTTTTTGCTTCTAAAGCTGAATGTGACACACGGTATTTAGGTCAAGGCTGACTATGAACCGGTGCGAACTGTGGAAGATCTCGAGACCAAAACGGTCCGATGGTTGAAGGACCATGAAAACACGTCTGGCTCCAACCCTTAACTTCTTCTTTTTTTGTTGCTACTGCTTGTAAATACGAAAACGATGGAAAACAAAAGAAGGATGTGTATAATCTTTTGAAGCATCTAATACCACAGATATATACTGTATCATGTTACATTAAATAAGGGTAAAGCTCTCCGGCCCAGAATGTGCTGCAACTCTTTAAGACTCTCTAAAGCAGCATGGCAACGTCGGCCATGTCAGCTTTTGGATACACCAAACAATGTCCATTGTCTTTAATTTTTAGCCCTTGAAGCGTTTCTCCCTGAGCGCGGCCGTGAAGCCAGTGACGAGCGGGGCAGCCTGAAGTTGGCCATGCAGCACCGAGACGCTTCAGACTGAGGCAATAGACAATGATTAACGGAATGAACAGGACGAGACAGACCATATAGTAAAGTGCAGAATTGAGTAGATTTCGAGAAGTCTGATACAGACCTCAGCGCTGACATGTTTGCTCACTAACTCAATAAAAAAAATTAAAGAGCATTCGTCAGCCGAGTTTTTTTTTTATTATACAGAGCTGTTCCTATTTGGCAGGCGCCAGCATCTCGGTCATCTGCTCGATGTAGTCATATCGCGAGGACACTGGTCGAGCTGTATTGCTAGAGAAAAAGTGTCCGGTTTTGAACGACAGATTCCGGTCTGCACTTATAGAAAGATATCCACAACGAAGAAGGGAAAGGAAAGAAAAGAATTGGCTTGTTCCTCTTTACCGTGTTTTTTCGCAATGTGCTTCACATAGAATTTGTTATGGCATTCACCACATTAGCTGATGGAATTGTTTCCTATGTAGCACGTCACACAAGCCTTGTGTGCATCTTTAAGCAGGCCTACACTTATCACTCCCTAGGAGTGTCTTTCTTGCTTGACATGCAACTCTTCTTCTCTGGTATATATGGTCAGACACGCGTCATGATGGATGTCCTTGTATTAAAAACCCCTTGGGAAGAAGGATACACCGCTGGTGGTTCCGTAGCAACGTCGATACATGTCATCCCATGCATTCATCTAATTAGAAATCTATGCCACACTATGAGTATCCACACATTCTCAACCGTCCTAAAGGTGTTGCAAACGACGGTTCTCAATATACAGGCACATCAAAATATTAAGAAATAATAGCATGGCAAGCCATCGTTTTCCATGTGGCAAGAAGAAACCTGATATACGTTGATACGGGACTCGGTTACCTCGTCTTTCGCTTCTATCATCGGCCCTTTTTTTGCAAAACAAAACCAAATTTGACCATTGTATTCGCACTTGTACGATGGATATAGTGAATGGTATTATCCAGACAGATTGATAGGTTCCCTAATTTCTACCTGACAACAAAGGGACAGCCACAAGTCTCGGAAATAGGGCATTACTTATACCTAGCATGCCAATGCACTTACATCGGCATGACTAGCTGAGCAAGTGAAACTTATGCAAGATATAGTATATGAGTACTGTGACCTTGGCTCTGGACACCACATAAAAGGTTGCTGAGGCCAGCGTTCTAATAAAGGGGCGTGGGGGTGACCTGGGAACTCTGATTGTCTAATACGTGTACAGCACGGCTTCTGAGCTTCCTTTTGTGAGCAATTGGCTACACTTTTACCTACCTCTTTTCTATATTCAATCGTAAAAGAGAGCTCTTGCAACCGGGACTGCCGCTGCCACGCCAGCAAGCGCATCGAGCGAAAAGCCTGCTGATTTAAAATGGTTGTCAGAGGACTCGTCTCGCGGATCCATCGTAACACCGTTTTTCTCCCGCCTTCTTGCTGCTGCGACTGCTGCTGGAATTCTGTGGCTACGGTGGTCGAGTATTGCCGTGGGGCGTTCGTTCCTTGGAACTATTCATACAGACGAACATGAATAAACCACAGGAGCACACGAAAGCCATATGTACCTTGAGTGAATTACTTCCAAATCCTTGTCTGTACACAAAGGAGTAGCGACGGGTGGTCTACGTATCAAACTTGTCTTGTAAGAAGCGTTGGCGAAGGGAGCATTATAGCAAAGCGTACCTGGCGCGTCATAACCGTCAATGAAGACGTAAAACGCTGAAGTTTGTGGGTAACAATATTTGGTTTTATCATAAGGTTTAGCAAGCAGAGAAAGAGGTGTATAATATGTTTATATGGACTTTAATACACACAGTGCTTTGACGACGAATAATGAAGCGGGTCTTTCAACTCTCTGAGCCATCATAGGGAAGAGAAGCGGCATTGAAAATGCAGGACATTCCAATTTAGGAAGGAACGAGTCACAGGCGCACCCTTCATTTAGGTGCTTCGACCTGCGACCGTATGTCCTTCCCTTTTTCGCAAGAAAATCAGCCATGAGGTAAAATGAGCCATCCAAGCATCCATCCATCCATCCATCCATCCACAAGAGGATGCATCCATCATACAATGAATGCATCGTTCACTCCATTGACTCTTGCGTGGAGGGATGGACTGAAGTTCGACTCGATAGACTGACATGGACGACTTTTCGATGATTATAGCAAAGTCAGCGCTGCTACCGTCAGAGAGGTCGTTAAGACCATTCAGACCGCTTCCGAGGAGAAGAAGCGTGGTTTCACCGAGACCATCGAGCTCCAGATTGGTCTGAAGAACTACGATCCCCAGCGTGACAAGCGTTTCTCTGGTACCATCAAGTATGTCGATGATTAGGAATGGGAAGGAGCAGAGAACTTACGGGTGTTTATCTTAGGCTTCCCAACATCCCCCGCCCCAACCTTTCCGTCTGCGTTCTCGGTGATGCTTTCCACTGTGACCAGGCCAAGGCTGCCGGCATGGAGTTCCAGTCTGTTGAGGACTTGAAGAAGCTGAACAAGAACAAGAAGCTCATCAAGAAGCTCGCCAAGAAGTACGATGCTTTCCTTGCTTCGGATGCTCTTATCAAGATGATCCCCCGTCTCTTGGGTCCCGGTCTCCACAAGGTCGGCAAGTTCCCTACTGCCGTCTCGCACGCCGATGACCTGACCACCAAGGCCAACGAGATCCGTGCCACCATCAAGTTCCAGCTTAAGAAGGTTCTCTGCTTGGGTGTCGCTGTTGGTCACGTCCAGATGACCGAGGACCAGCTCACCTCCAACATCATGTTGTCGGTCAACTTCCTCGTCTCCCTGCTCAAGAAGAACTGGCAGAACGTCAAGTCGCTGTACCTCAAGTCCACCATGGGCAAGCCCCAGCGTCTTTTCTAAGCATCTCATGCTTTTTTTTGCAAGTTTACGCGTGAAACATGTTTCTCTGACGGTTATTACCAACCTGGTAACTTATTGTGTGCCTTGCTTGGGAGCCCGTAGCTTGCCATTTAATAAATCATTGTACCAAACCTAAACGTCTGCTTTTCGCATAATGTCTGAATGCTCAGTCAGTCACATTCCATGCATTGTTATATTTCATGATTGGATGCATTTCGATAGCGGTAAAAGTGCCTGCATGCGACACATACATACACTGCTGCATATTTAAGACCTTGCAATTGCTGTTGGAGAATTGGTCAAGATATATTCCTACAGTATTTTCGTTAATTCTTGTATGAACATTAAGCATTCTGCTCCGTCCTGCAGCAGTTCGCGTCAGCCTACCGATGCAAACCACAAATCCCATAGTACGCGTTGCGACGTGGATGCAGCGTAATTTGACCAAACTTACTCTTGTAGTGGATCAGTTGGCGGTGAGTCTCCCTGGCTTGGACGAAGGACAGAACACCAGTCGCATCAATGCCTTGTTCTTTCCGCATGATATGGTGAATACTGTTCCCTATTTCATCATGTATTTTTTTCTTTTTGCCAAGTGGGTTACATACGTGATGACTTGCCCTGATAACAAACCAGCAATAGACTGCTGATACTGAATAATGCGTTGACAAGCTGGCAACAAATGCGTGCGCTGATGGATACGAGGCAAGAGCCAAGATGATTGAGGAAATAGCCAATTACGTATCAGGGCGCATTATCTGCGTGTATATAAGCAACATATCATGTTTTCAATCAAGGTTGTACAAACAGGAGCTTTTTGCCGGGCGGGCGAGTTTTCATGCAGTGTGGCGGATCTTACTCCTCTCGAAACTTCTTTCTTTTAGTACAAGGATACCCTTTCGTTCTCGCTATATCAACCACACACAATGGCTCACGAAAAGCCAGAGCCCACGCAGGCAGACAATGTTGAAATCACACATGACGACGACATTTCTTCACGGTCCAGCACAGTTGCCATCTCTCGAAGGCGAATGTGGATCATTATGGCTTCGTAAGCAAACAAGGATAATATTTTTCTTCTCAATCTTATATCTTCTATTATATTAAATAGACTGTGCATGGTGTCATTTTTGGCAGCCTATGATAACATGACTATTAACAGCAATTTGCCACTTGTGGCCTCAGGTAGGTGTTCTCTGCCTCATGTTATCTTTAGCTGACAGCTTTGACTCACCCGGCAGAATTCAATGGCTTTGGGCTTTATAACTGGCCAAATACGGTATGAATCAGGAACAGATTTACGTACGATGAGTTCAACTCAAATCACTCTGTCTCTCAAGGCGTTCTTGCTCACAGCGGCAACAGCTCAGCCACTGTACGGGAAATACGTCCATATCCTCGGCCGCCGTATGTGTTTCCTCTTTGCTACGTCGAGTTATATCGTAGGTGCCGTCCTTTGCGGCGCGGCACAGTCTATGGTCATGCTAATTGTGGCCCGTGCATGGTCTGGTATTGGTGTCGGCGCATTCGACAGTTTGATGAAAATTGTGATCGCAGGTGAGATACGCATCTCCAGGCACACACATACATATTCATATGACTTGACAGACCACATTCCTGTTCGTTTCATCGGCACCTATCAAGCTGTTCTTGGTGTCTGCTGGGGCCTTGGTTATCTCGTCGGTGCATTGCTTGGTATGTGTCGATATACGTACGCTTCCCATCTAAACAACAATTCTTGATCCTGTTCGCGTCTCAAGGTGGACTGGCAGCAGAACAGCATGGCTGGCGTTCTGTTTTTTGGATTGGTGTATGTATTCACACATTCAAACTTCACGTCTGTTATCTCACTGAAAAATTCGTTATAGCTCGGAATGTAAGTCATTTAATGACGAGGCAAATGAGACCCGACATAGTCTGGTGCCTGATGCTTTTTTCTCTCGCCCAGCGGCGTGCTCTGTCTGGCACTTGTAATCTTTGCTATCAAGGATGACTGCCAGCCTCGGAAGCTGCTCGAAAACCCGGATTGGGTGGGTGTTCTCTCCTGGGTCGCGGCCATTGTCACTTTCACACTTAGCTTCTCATGGGCCGGCACAGCCTACGGTAACGAGCGAGAATGAAGCATATAAGCAATTTCTACTCACTTACATCCGTATAGCTTGGGATTCGCCTGTCATAATTGCGCTTTTGTGCGTATCAGCAGCTCTCTTTGTATTTTTTGGTATCTGGGAGCGCCGTTTTGCACTGGAGCCCATCATTCCGCGTAACATCTTTGTGAATCGCAGCAGTGTTCTGATCCTGGTATCCGGCTTTTTCTATGGTGGTACCTTCCAGTCGCTCATGACACGCGTTCCTCTCTATCTCTCTGTCTTGCGACGCGAGACCACCATGGCCTCCAATCTCGAACTTCTTTGCTTGGTCTTGTTCGCATGTATCGCTAACGTCTCCGTCGGCCTCATTATCGTCAAAACGGGCCACTATCGGTGGGCGATTCGACTTGCCCTGGCCACCCTTGTTACTGCTTCCAGTCTCCTCGTCCTTCTGAAAACGGATTCCACACGGGGTCTGATTGTGGGTCTCATGATTGTGACAGGCGTGGCGTCAGGCGGCATGATCAACAGCGAAATTGTCACAGCACAGGCCTCGGTGGCGATCGAACAGTTGAGTCGATGATGTGTATCCATCCGGGAGCACGTGAAAAAATACAGACACCGGGATAGCAGCTGACATGGTCTTTTACCTATAGTGTCCCATCCATCATTTCCCTTATGACACTGGCGGATCTGACGGGCGGTATCACAGGAATCACCATTTCTGGGACGGTTATGTCCAATCGTCTTTTGGATAACCTGAAGCAGATGGCTCTCGTAGGCGTGGATGCAAGCCAGGTGCAGTCAAGCTCGGCCTATCTCTGGGGTCTAGCCGAGCCAGCACAGACGCAAGTGATGGAAGCCTACATGGATGCAGTTCACATGTCATTCTGGACATCCACAGCATTTGTCGCGGTCGCTTTTATAGCGTCGCTGGGGCTCAAGGCATACACGATGCGGTTGCACGTGAAAGCATAAGTCTGCACAAATGTTTATGGAAAACAATACTTTAGAACATGGGTTGGAGGGGTAATACAAGGAAGAGCGGTTTACGCATAATAGCATATGAAAAAGGAGAGAAGGATAGGAATACAGGGGATAGACCACTTGTAATATATCTAGGCGTTGACCTTCTTCCATTGAGAAGTGACGGCCAACCAGGATGTAGTCATACTATATGATGATGTGATAAGTATTTTTTTCCTGTCGCACAAAACCCACAAGGGAAAATTTTTGATGACCTACCCCGCAAGACCGACGACACCTTCGTCGAAGTTAATCCAACCAAGGCCAGCGGTGGGGATGATCATGTCGACAAAATCAGAAAGGAACTGGCGGTGGATGGCATGCTTGTCCCTAGATTTACTATCGTATAAGTCCCAACTCTTCTCTTTTTCTTCTTGACCCTTCAGACAGAGATCAACACTTACTTGGCCAGGGCCTTCGCCTCCTTCTGGAGCTCTTCGGTGCTCTTTTCAGCGGCCTTGCGGCTCTTCTCGAGGAGTGCAGCACGGTGGCCGAGGCCACGGTATTTGTAGAGACCACCAAGGATCGACATGCTGAGGGCAATGAACCAGCACTTTTGACCAGCCTTCTGGATGTCCTTGATGTTGGCAATCTTATAGAAGTTGATAGCGTTCACCTAAAGCATAACGGGTCAGTCACGATGATCCTTTTAAAAAACAGTATCACACTGTATACGTACAAGGACAGCAGCCTCAGTGCAGTAGTACACGAACATGAAGAGTTGCTTGAGAGCACCGGTGGCGCGCAAGACCTCGTCCTTGATGCCCAAAGCCTTGATACCGTTGCTGGCAAACTCGACCTGTTTGAACAGACGGAAGAACTTACGAGCATTGCCAATGTGGCCCTTGAGCTCGGCCCAGCGCTGAATGACCTCCTTGGGGGCACCGCTACGGAGAAGGTAGAAGGCGTAGAAGCGCGAAAAGTACTGGACGAGACGGCAGAGCTTCTCACGGCCAGTAGTGGTGGCCATGAAGCGGTTGATGGCTTCCATATGAGCGATGGACATCTTCAGTCAAAGGTAACAAAGAGAGATAAAAGTGCGTGGAGAAGAGAGAGAGTGAGGAAGAGGAGGGAAGAAAAGAAGTATGGCCCTCGAAAATATGAGTATATTTGGGCGGGTTTCTGCTCATCTCGGGGCGGACGTTGAAAATTACCCACAGACACCCATAACGAGCATATGATGACTGAAGGTATTACGGATCCCAATTACATCTCTTTTCCTTTCTCTTACCCCAAGACTTCTCATTTTTACAAACGCGCACGTCCGGCAACTTTTTTTTTCATTTCTGTTTCCTTCTTGTGCTCCATGTGTTTCAATACGAGATCACAGCGGAAAACAACTGAAATTGCATTTACAGCCTTGGATGTTTGGCCTGTGAAACGATATGTTGACTGATGGATTGACAATAACGTAATACGGAATAGAGTTGTGCCAGCATGGAAGGCATTACCTCCGCAGATTTTTTCGGAAGACGATACCGGCCGTCCGTCAGTCTGTGAGTACAGTCATACAAACTAGAAGAGACAATCAGTCAAGTGAGCTGTTGCGCCACCCTGGGCTTGTTTTGCACAACAAAAAGAAGTACGAGATAAAGCCAGGTGGAGTGTCTGGGTTTGAAGCCATCTCTATCTTTTCTTTTTTCCCTGTTATTCCCACCGACATACCATGAGTGTCAAGACACGCGACGGCCACCAGCTCTCTTTTGACGAGAAGACGTTGATTTCTGAATTAAATGGCGTGACGCAGCGATATGCGCTTGAGTATATCTATGGCGTCGAGACGACCGAGACGGAGTTGCAGATCCATTATTGTGAAGTGAAGCAACCAGAACCGACGCAAGACCAAAAGGACAAGAATATCGTCGACTTTCGCAACGCAGACCTCCCTCGATGGAGCCTTGCTACGCTCAAGTATGACGTGGACGATAAGGAGAACAGCAACGTATTTGTCAGCAAGCTGCGCGAACGAATCCACAAAGGCGATAACAGTACCACGAGGGTGTACGTCATGCTGAACCCTGCGGCAGGCGGCGGCAAGGCGCGCGAGCATTGGGAGAAGGCTGTCCGACCGATGCTGTATCAAGCGGGTTTCCAAGCGTCGAATGTGACAGTAAGCTTGACGGCTGCGAACGGCAAGACGCGGTTGTTGGCCGCACAGACGGGGGCAGCTATCCTGGATGTAGCGGCGCAGCAGCAATCACAGGGACAGGTGCTGGTGCTAGTGCTCGGAGGCGATGGAACGGTCCACGAAGTGGTGAATGGCTTATCTGATGCATGGGACAGGCGGCAACACCAGGCAGGAGAGTCCGTGCCAGTGTATCGGGTCGGCGTGATCCCCTCGGGGTCCGGCAACGCATTCTCGCTCAGTCTGGGCCTCGACAGCGTGGAGCAGGCGGCGCTCAGGGTGATTCAGGGGCGCACTCGAGAATTCCATCTTGCCCAGGTGCGGATCGGCCAGGGGCCTGACGATGCGATCGAATGGCAGACAACAGACGTGCCACGCGTCTTTGTTGTCATGAGCTGGGGTTTCCACTGCCAGATCGTGTCCAAGTCGCGGTTCCTGCAGCAGTGGCTGGGGATAGGCAACCAGCGGTTCAGCTGGGTCGCGCTGTGGCTTTTGACGTTTTTGACACAGTACAAAGGACAGCTTGTGTTGGAGCAGGCACGCCAATATAACCAGGAGACGCACGAGTTCGATATGAGGAAAGATCGACGGGTGCTATCGGACAAAGCATTCACGTATTTCGTGGTATGCAAGCAGCCGTCGCTCGAGCGCGGGTTCCCAATTGCACCGCATGCGTCTCCGTTCGACGGCGAGCTTGACGTAGTGCTGCTGCGCGAAGCAGACAAGCACCAACTGCAAGCGGCAATGGGCAAGGTGTTCCAAGCAGCTTCGCACGTGGATGACCCTAGAGTCGAGTACTACAAGACGCCGGAGCTATTGTTACGGGTTGCTGAACGGGCAGAGGTGTGTTTGGATGGAGAAATACACAATGTGCCAGCAGGCGGGGTCGTATCCGTCA
Organism: Syncephalastrum monosporum B8922; assembly: GCA_000697355.1. NCBI lineage: Eukaryota > Fungi > Mucoromycota > Mucoromycetes > Mucorales > Syncephalastraceae > Syncephalastrum > Syncephalastrum monosporum. Next base: position 16,162 of record JNEN01001265.1, read on the forward strand.
AGATGATTGGTCCACCGCAAGGTGAACCTGCTTTCCAAACGTTTGTGTAATGACGACGGCCACGTTGCAAATTACTGTGCCAATTGGGTCCACTACTGCAAATGGTAACAGAAGCACGCTCATTATCCGCCAAAATAATATACGCACAAATTACCCCATTAGATGACAGCTTCTTTTCTTTTGCTCTCGTCGCTATCTCTCTCTCTTTTTTTTTCTTTCCTTTATTATTTTATTTATTTATCTATTTATTCTTATTCCTTTTTATTCCCTTGTGTCTTTTGCTCTTTCCCCTCATTTCTCCTCCATTACCATAATGTCGACGATCGAGACCGCGTCCTCTTCGTCCTCCTCATGGCACACCCACAATACAAATAGCAACAGCACTATTGTCGATAAACCGAGCATTTATCTCCCTGACCACCGCAACGACCATAATCATAATGGCCATCAGCAGCGTGGCTCGCCTCCGACTCACAGCGATGAAAAGAGAAAGCGAATCCAGCTAACTCGTGCAAGCATGACAGCCAGGAAAGAGGTGCGTAACTTCGTGTGGAAAATAGGGACATTGCCAATATATTTTTTGTATCCTCATAGGCTCTGCTCCGGCTGCCTCAAACTCAATCACGCGAAATTTTCTCGGTGTCTGCATTGTCGGATCGGGCAAGAATTCCGTTCATTAAGCTCCCGTCCGCAACTCAGCAAGACGCTGCTCCTCACCTCGACGACCGTAAAGCTAACCGACTCGAGGAAGAAGAGACAGACGATTCTGACGTCGAAGATGTAGAAGAGCTCTTGCTTGAGCTTGCTCACGAGGTAATATCTATACAAGTGAACTCTACAATAATAGAAAAAACATCAGCTCATCATGCATTGCCTTTCTTTGCCTGAATGTATGCATATCTTTAGCTTGACATCAACGACAAGGCTTATTCGCGCGTTTCCAAAGAGCACCCTGCAGCAACACCTTCTGCACTTACCCTGCACAAAGGAGTTTTCTCCTTCCCTCCTTCCGATTATTTTTCACCCGGCGCGCCTTTCCTAGGCACCACTGGCACCCTCTCCTCGGATGACGAAGCCAACAAGGCAACAGACTCGGCAGGTAAAAATAAATACAATAATGTTTTTTGATATCTTGATAGGCTAAAAAAAGAATCGCATGATGGCATACACGTTATATTAGGACCCGAGTCTGAACCACCGACCATCAGCGTGCGCATAGCCGGCGGCGATCTGATTCAGGACGTATTTCTCTCACCGATAGTCGAGCAGCAACGATCTCCGCTGAGTCGTAAAAACAGCAAAGTAGAAGAGATCATCCCTGCCGAAGAAGACCAACAGACCAAACTCGACGTCCATTCACCTCCTTTTTCACTTCGTCCTCCGCCTCACCTTGCTCGCTCTCGGCGTACCTCTCGCACCATTCAACAGTCGCAGCAGCTTCAACAGCAACAGCAACAGCAACAGCAAACACCTGCTGCTGACCTTTCACCCGAAACGCACTCGCAAGCCAGCAGTCGTAATAGTTCTACGAGCGCGGTCAGTCCTCGTTTCATGGCCCTCCGTAAGCTCAGTCATTCCCTGACCCCTGGTGCGGATATGGTGCTCGACACTGCCACATCTCTTCATCAGCATCAGCATCAGCATCAGCATTATCCTCCTGAAACAGGCAACGTTACCCATGACGATCCTGAGCAGCAACAATTGCAGCAGCCCAAGAGGCAGACCGACTCGCTCGAGGACCACCATCAGCAACTGCTCCAAAAAATTGAAGTCATGATTGAAGATCGCCTTTTGTCCAACGTTGCACAAATTGCCTGGCGGGCCAGCGAAAGCCAGCGTTCCTGGTGGGAAGAACAAAAGCGTGAGCTAGTGGATCTCGCTGGTTCCATTCTCAACAAGCTTGAGGGCACGACCCAGATAGCCACGCCAGCCACAGAAGCTGCTGGCAAGATCCCGCAGAAACCTGACCCCGAGTTGGAGCGTCTGCGCCGACAGCATATCGACCTTGAGAATGAAGTCAGCACTTATCGCATGAAGCAGATTGGCCTGCAGCGCCAGCTATTTGAACTCGATATCATAAAGGCACATAATGCTGAGCTTGAGTCCCAACAAGACGAGATTCGCAAGCGCAACACTGAGCTTGAGCATGCTAATGAGCAACACGCCAAGCGGATCCAGGAGCTCGAGCAACAGGTAGCCAAGAGTAGTAAGGATGGCACCGACTGGGCTGACGCTGTGGCAGCGGATGAGCGCTACAAAGAGCTCGAGGCACGCTACCGTACGCAAAAAGAGGAAAGCGAACGCCGTATGGCCGAGCTCGAAAAGGAGAACCGTCGTCTGAAGCAGATCGAAAACGTCAATCAGCTCCAGCTTGACTACCTGCAGCAGGAGCTCGACGGCCGCCAACAGCAACAGCAGCAACAGCAAAACAAAAAGACCCGCAAGGCCAACAAGCGCGCGACCATGATGGCGAGTCTGCCACCGAAGCAATCGCAGCAGCAACAGCAGCATCTTCAGGTCCAGCCACCGCGTCGCCCTTCCTCCGCCATGGCACTATCCCGCCGCGAAAGCCATCGTCAGAGCTATTTTATGAACGAGGAGGGTCACCTGACGTTTACGACCGAAGTGGATGGCCGTTTGTCACAATACACGGTCAAGATGCCCATGCTGCCTCGCCCCACCTCTACTCCACCTCAGCAACGCACCAACATGACGACCAGTAGCAACAGCAGCAAGCTGAACCCGAATGCTGTTCCCTGGGGAGTGGGTCAATCCTTGTCTTATTCGTGCTCGCCCCCCTCTACTTTATAATCTAATCTTTCTCCCCTTTTCTGGCTTTTCATCTATTCACTTCTTTATACCCACCACTTTTTACACTCACTTAATCCATCATACTATAGCCACTCCCAAGTTGTTGTGGCTTCTAATATGTACAAACACATTTGCACACACACACACACTCAGACAATTTTAATAGACTCAATTTAATTACCTTTTTTTATGTGTCAAGTTCATGGGTAGCATGCTTCGACATCCTTGCATTTATAGAGTGGAGTAATAATTCACAGCAGCGAATGTCTGTTGAGATAAAATATTAGTATATAGGGAAAACGTGCTAATTATTACTGGCAGATCGAGATACGTGAGCGCAAGCCCGATCGACAAATTATTCGTTTCCCCCGCATCCAATACGAAGGGATGCTCACAATGAAAGTGCGTATGATGTAGCACCCGCACTGTGTCGTGGTGACATTGTGCGGGCATGTGCGCACATAATGCAGTCTAAAGATCATTCCTGGATATCTCACATTGTTCCTCTGGAATATTTGCAACTTGTGCTCGGTTTCTATTTTGCTTGTATGTGCGAGTATATCATTATATGACGTGATAATCACTAATTCTCACTTATTAGAAGAGCTACTTTATATAGCTTCCTACCTGGATTGCACCTTAGAATGTAGTAATAAAAGCGCCTTAATCACCAGTGAATATGCCTTGTCTTTCTTGGATGAACACAAACTGCTGTCACATTTGATAAAGCTTTTTGCATGATCCTTGCATGGATCGCTCGGGGTAACTAAAGATAAAAAAAAGGAAAAGATAAGAAAAGTAGTCGCCTATCTGCCAATAGTCAGGAGCAGCCACTTTCTTTCCGTTCCCGTTTTATGGTTCGGCTTTGATTTTCTTCCTGAAGAGTGTAACTTTACGACAGCTCCGGAAACACGGACGGCCTCCGCTTCGTGCAGTTTGGGAATCGACCAATCAGTGTGCCGGGGAAAAGGTCCATAAGGCCGCGCGCAGCGCTCTTAGCCTATCTGCGAAAAAAATTATTCGGTTGTCTGCCTCGCCCTTACCTTGAACAGCCCATCAATCAAACCACATGAGACACCGTTGATAATTGATTTTCATCTTTATAACGGTATTTTATGATTTCTTTCTTGGTGTGAACGATATGATACAAGGAGAACTAGAAAAAACATGGGTATCCTGAAAGGAAAATAGTTTCGCCGTAATCTTCCCGCCACCGTAAAATTCCTCCAAAAGGCAATATGTTACAGGGCGGAACCGAAGCACCTTTTTGCAAACTCCCTTATTTTAACCAATCCGTCTTCCTGTGCATTTAATCGATTTCCTCTCTCTTTCCCTTCTCTCTGTCAGGTGAAGCGAATGTCGACGAAGGCGAAAGAAGACATGAAAGATAGTCTGCATGGAACGGATCGCAAATCTGCCCTGCGAAACCAAGAGCCTATAGATATTATGCAAGAAATGGGCGGTATAGATCCAGAAAGAGCTATGACGAAGCTGGAAACGACCCAGACGACGGGCACGAATGAGCCATACTCTATATTTTCAAAACGGCACCGATATGCGATCGGTGTTCTAGGCTCCATGACAGGTCTGCTGTCGCCCTTGACCGCTAATATCTATCTACCCGCCCTGATCGCCATTCAGAAGGTACATCTAATCTTTGAAATTGAAGCACAAATATCTGATCTGAGCTATATGAAAGGATTTGAATACCACCTCAGAACTCGTCAATATTAGTGTTACTGTCTACATGGTGTTCCAAGGTCTGTCGCCTGCTTTCTGGGGATCAGTCACTGATCTGTGGGGTCGTCGACCGGTTTACCTCACGACGCTTCTTGTCTACATTGGTGCGTGCATCGGTTTGGCCCTCATCAAAAATTACCCCGGTCTACTGGTTTTGCGTATGTTACAAGCAGCAGGCAGTTCTTCAGTAATTGCAATTGGTAAGCCAACTTTTCAATTCCTGGTTGAGGATTCGAATATCCATCAGGGGTGGCACAGCCACATGAGGCCATTTTGCTTCACATGCGTACTGACAAACATGAAATCAAAGGTGCCGGAATCGTCGGTGATATCACTACCCCGGAAGAGTATGTGTCAAGACACCTCCTTCATAAACGACTCACCGTTTCCTTGATCCCTTTAGACGCGGTAGTTTCTACGGAGTCTACAGCGCGGGACAGTTACTTGGCCCTGTATTGGGTCCCGTGATCGGCGGTGCAGTGACAGGGACATTGGGGTGGCAGTAAGTTCTCAAGCCATTGCTATACCAGATAATGCCGCGCTTATATCCTTCTTCTCCATTAGCTGGATTTTTTGGGTCCTTACTATTCTCGCAAGTACTTTGTACTTATGCCTCTTTTTCTTTCTGCCCGAAACGTTGCGAACGCTTGTGGGTAACGGATCAGGCTACGCCAACCCTACGCCGTGGCAATACGTTCAACGACAGATTGCCAAGCGACGAGGCGAGCCGCTCCCTCCGGCAGCGGATCCAGGTCGCTTCAAACGCATGCCCAACCTTCTGGCTTCCTTCATCTACTTGACACATCCGGACATTTTTTTCTTGCTCATGTTCAATGCCTTTCAATACGCCATGTTTTACTGCGTTTTGACCTCTACGCCCGATCTCTTCACGTCCATGTACGGCTTGAGCGAGATGCAAATTGGCGTCTGCTATCTTGCATTGAGCTTTGGCTGTGTCCTCGGCTCAGTGGGCAATGGACGTGTCTTGGATTACAGTTTTTCACGTGTAGTTCGCAAAACAGGTATTCAAGCCAAACGCGGACGACTCCCTCCCGAGTTTCCTATATTCAAGGCACGGCTACGAATCGTGTGGGTGCCCAGTGTGTTGATGATCTGCGCCATGATCGCTTATGGATGGGCGCTCAATTACAATGCCCCTTTGGCTGTGGCGCTTGTCCTTCAGTTCTTCTGTAAGTATGCTTGCTCGAAATTTGGGACAGGAAAGAGCTAATTTGGTTGTGATCATTGAAGGCGGTCTGTGCACGACAGCGGTCTCTGGCACCACCCAGACGCTTATGGTGGATCTGTTTCCCGGCAAGGGTGCTTCAATCACTGGTTCAGCTAATTTTACTCGCTGTTTGTTGGGGTACTATAACATATTATGCAATATACGCGCGGCTCATTAATCCTACTTAACGTAGTGCCCTCGGTACTGTGGCTATCCAGCCGGGCATTGAACGCATCGGCGTGGGTTGGATGTTCACGGCCATTTCGTTGGTCTTGGTCGCTACCTTCTCATTCATTCCTATCTTGCTCAAGTGTGGTCCAAAATGGCGACAGAGGCGGGAGGAGAAGAATCTGGAGAGACAGCGGAAGAAGCAACGGGAAAGGGCTGGTTCTAAACCACAAGAGTAAGAGAAGAAGAGCAAAAGCGCTTGGTTGTGAGGAAACCAGGCCTTGTATTGCTCACATTTACCTTTTTTTATTACTCGATAATTTTAAGGCGGTGAACACCGTCTGACATATATACTATCTATCTACTTCTACTCCCTATTAAAAAATGTTGAAGACTTTACTCCGAAAATTCATAGGAAAAATAGCTGTAAGTGCTTTTCCTGGCATACAAGTTGCATGTATCGGTATCTACATACTGTATACGGTATGTATATCTGCATATACGTAGAGGAAAGTTTTGCGACATGATTTTCATTCGATGGTCCTATCGGCGACTGAGTACGAAGCTCTGGCAAAGAGATCTGGCGCCTTAGCCCCAGGTAGCAGAGCCTTCGATTCGGGCAGGAGAGACCCGAATAACAAGTGCAAGCTGTGATGACCTATAGCTGCAGGCTAGGGGACTCAGCCACAAAAGGACATAGCTTGGAGGTTACGAATGACCGCAGCGAAGCGATCGCGAAGCTGGCCGCCTTATGGAACTATATCATACACCGGTGGCCGATACGAATTTTTTTATATGTTCCACGTGATATGAAACCATAATGCCTGACTTATGCACTGCTCTACCAAAGGCATACGTGGCTATCATTAGCTGACGTATATTGTATGACTATATGCTATCATCTCAAACGATGAGTCGGCTGCAATGATTCTTCTTATCCTTTCATCTTGCGCGTGTCGTTCAACGAGATATAGAGAGGACTGATAAGAACCTAGATATCTGACACGTCTTCCGCGGAACACATATGGCATCAATACCCTTTTCATAAGGATTCTGTTCCCCATCGGTAAATGTGAACCGCGTGATGGAAAAACTGGCCAATGGATTCTTTGAAACGCGAAAAGGCGGTTAACGTCTATTCCTGTCAGGGACCATATATGTACACTCTTTTTCCCTTTGGTAAAACGTGAATTGCGGTTAGTTTGGTTAGCCAATGGAACTTATGAAACTTGTGAGAAATCTCTACACTGCAGCCGGCCCGTGTTCTTGCATGAATATCGATTGACACGCGCTTTTTCTCATTAAATTCTTTTGTTTCTCCCACATCTGCTTTTCTTCTTTGTTTCTTCACTCTGGTCAAGTCTTCCGCTGGAAAGTACATAGGAAAGGAGTTTGGTTACAAGTATAGACTAATAAGTGCAACATAGACCACTGCGTTCCCCCAAGTCCCTCTGCCACCAGTTGATAGCTCCAACTGCACCAGTGTGCATGAAAGTAAGTTGTCGCGTCAAGAGTACATGGTCTTGGATATCACTAACCTTCTTCTGATGTATACTTGGCTTACAGTCTTCTTCCTCGCCTCTTCTCCTGTCTTCTCTTTTGTTCGCGCCTCTGCCTTCTTTCCTCCTACCCCTCAAATCAGAGTTTTTTTTCTCGCTTTTTCTTCTGCCCGCAAGTGAAACAGATTCAGGTCTACGCTGTGAATATGAGTCATTAACACACGTTTCAGTTCCGCTCCTTCCTCGCTGCTTCTTTGCTCTTCTTCCTCTCGCTTCCTCTCGCTTCCTCTCGCTTCCTGTTTCCCCGTTTGCGACCCTCTGGCCTAAGTGTTCGGTGGCCGGGACCACCGTTGAAACTACACCCGCCCCCCAAAGACATGTGCCTTGCGCCAAATGTCTGCCCCGCGTCCATCGGTAAATACTTGTTATTGATACGGAACTGAGACTCAAAAATGCATTCTGCCGCACAGTTTAGATGAGGCAGTGGCCAACACACCGTGAGCATGTATTAACGACCCCGGATCTGGCCGCTGGTATCTAGAATAAGAAGAAGGGTAGTCCACGAGAACTAACTTCGGAGCGAAATTTCGTAGGCTAGTTACTAGCAGTCCCTAATTTAATAGAAGTAATTTTTCTACAATCTCGATGAAGTGGTGGCTGCAATATGCGTCGGCTTACGCCTATTCATTTTTCGTTCGGCTTCTTTGTATACCAAGATCCAATACCCTCTGCAGCCCTATCCTCATTTATTGAATCATAAGCAATATCAAGCTGTATTCGACTCCAAGACGATGCGTTTAATTGCGTTTTGACACACGTACTGAGCTGACATAATTTAACAATAAAACATTGTGAATGAAGTGCACGAAGAAGAGAAATGTTGTCCCGAGCGCAACTCGTCGCCTGACGCAGAACCGCAGAAGTGAAAAGTATGAGGCTAACTCTTTTAGTCATGGCCATACATAGCGTGCCATCGACGTTGCAGACAATTGGATTATAAATCAAAATAAAAATTTAATTATATAAAGCCCTACATCATGCGTTCTGGCCACTAGAATTCTTGGACCTAGTCTGTTTAAGCTACTGTATACCGCGCAGAAAATAATTGTATTGAATTGGTAGGGAGTTAAAAATTTCATGGTACGCCAATGCATGAAAGACTGACATCATGCAATCTACGTCTATGACTATGACTGCGCATAATTTCCCACATTTTTCCTGACCGAGCTAGGATTGTCTGAGCGCTTATACGAGAGGAGAAAAGCCATGAGTTTTTTCCTTTAAAAATCCAGAACATGACAGAAAAAACTTTACGCATGTTGTGCAGATCTGGTTGCATCACCGTGGAAGTAAATGCTATAGCTGTGGAGACGAGCGTGAACCATAACTCAGGTGTGCATTTTGAGGCCCAACGTGATCCATGCGCTGGGGCCGCCTTCAGAGGGATGCCGACTCCTCAGATTTCCATATCGGTCAGCTCTGGCCAATTACTTCAGTGATGAGGTCGGGTAAAATAACAGCATTTAAAAAGGTCTAGCACGCTCCCGGTAGCCGACATGCATGCATGGCTCTCTTGTTTCTAGCGGCGTACCGAATCATATTAAAGTCATAGATGTACAAGTATGTAGAACGATCATTATGAAACAAGGCCATTATAATATAACTTTCTGTATCTGCTTGGTATTGTACGACTGACCAAGGGACGCACGTACTCTAGTACCGCAATGTGGGGCACTTTTCATTCCAATGCACCAAGGCCTGCGTCGTCCCACGTTACACATGCCAATGCCCAGCAAACAAAAGATTGACTGTCAGTCGTTAATCGTATGATGGATGGGGCTACGTATATGAAGACAAAAATGCATTATACAGTCAAAAGTATTTTAAATGAAAGGGTATAGGGAATGGCATAGATAATGTGACCAAAGAGAATGCGCGTGAGGAGGGTGTAAAAACGAATGAGGTCGAGGGAATAATACAATCTAGAAGATAAATTTATCTACGATACTCAGTGCAGCGAATACGACGATGGTGAAGACGGGGACGCACACGACGCCGTAACTCCAGAAGAGGACCCGCAACATCTCTTCTTCAAAGGCACCGGTCACCTGGCTGATCTGGACCAGATTGATAGCTGTGGGAGTACAGCCCAGAATGATCATCATGACACCAAAGACAGGATCGGTAGCAATACCAGCCCATGATGAGCCATACGTGACAAAGAGAAGCACGGTCGGGATCACCATCAGTGGTACTAAAATCATGCGTACCGTAATCGCAACGGCCACCGGCTTAGCACCTTGATTGTGATGATCGCGATCAGAATGCAAAATATCTGTGAGCTGAGCACCGAGACAGACCAAAATGATGGGGACGGCCGCCCGGCCGCACGATTGGATGGCACTGGTGAAGGACGGGTAAAGGAAGCTATCCTGTGCAAAAAGAACGTGCTTGAAGGGTGGTATAAGGCCGACAAAGAGGGCGAGAATGGCGGCATACAAGGGCGGCGTCATGAAATTGTTGGCCCAGGCTGCCCACGCGACCACGCTCTCGGGTATCCGTGCCTTGACACGTTGCCACAGCGTGGTGTCATCTGACGTATTATCCTGATCATCTAGATCGTTGGGCAGAGATGGAAATGAGGACAACAATCCAGTCGCTTCGTTCGGTGGCGTGACGGTTGCAACGGGCTGGTTCTGCTGCTGCTTTGTTGGATGATCTCCTGCAAGTGTTACTGAACTTGTTCGTCGTGCAATGCCACCGTCGCGTTCCACGTCGAGAAGTATATCCGACGAGTGTGTGCTCGAGGCGCGGGACGAGGGAGACGCTGTTCTAGCCGTGGCTGCACCATAATCTTGGGTAGTAGTGGCCGTCTGCTGGCCGAGATGGCGAACACGAGGTGAGTATTCAACGACGACGGTCGATTCGTCTTCGGGCTGAAGAAGGCTGTAGCCATAAGACCAACGCACGAGGTTACCTAAACGATTTGGTCATTGGGTCAATGAATTATATCAAGATGCAGATGTTCTGTCAACGTACCAAAGATAGCATAGAATAATGCATAAGATATGCCCCTAAAGACAGTAAAGTCATATGCAAGTCAGAAAATACTAATCACTTTTGAGAGCACAATGATGAAGATGTAATGTAAAACCTGCATACCTTGCAGCAACTGATTCTTGTGTGTCATCTGCGCCCCAGTAGAGCACTTTTCCGGCTTCAGACACAGCCAGACTGCTGATGACCGCGATAGGAAGCGAATTGGTGTTGGAGAACATGACGCATGCAAGAACAAATCGTCGAAACTCTCTGGTAAGGCCCGTCATGCGCGCAACGAGCTGCGCAGTTGAGAAAGAGAGAATAAAGAAGATAATGTAGAAGCAGGGTATAGGCCAATAATCGATAAGTTGTTTTACGGACATGACAGATGCGATGTTGGTAAATAGCAGGCAAGGTGTAAAGAACACCATGTTGAGTCGTGATAACCACTAGCAGCAGCGTTAAGAAACAACGTGGTTCACTTGCCAAGCGAGCGGTACCTTTTGCTTGTCTGTCGTAATATAGCCTGCTTTGGTGAGACAGAAGCCGAAAAATACGACAACCATCACCTGTGAAATAGACTATGTGTAGACGTCAAAAGTTGTCAGCACTCACTCCTACGATATAAAAAATCTTGGCGAAGAATAGAAAATAAAAATCCTCACTTGTATTGCAGCTATAACGAGATTGAGCATGACTGAAGAGAAAAAGGGGTGATTTGAGATTTGGCAGAGAAGGATGGAATAAAGGAAGAGAGGAAACAGGTTCTCGGCCAATGAGTTCTTATACGCAAGGATGAACAAAATGATGCAATTGTAAGAAAGCAGCAGAACAGGCGCTCATTTACCCCCGCAACAGTATCATTTAATTCTCCGATTTGGGTAAGACAGATTTCGACTTGCCGGCCCCATCCCGATCGTCCCGGATGAACCGATCGACGGGGCTCAACGGTATTCTGCCAAGCCTGAGTGATAAAAAATCAGAGACAATGGCAAAAAGAAAACAAGACATTGGTAATATATGCATGTAGATTCATAAAGGAGCATGCTTATCATTGTACACGTGTCAGTGTAATAAATTCGACAAGGGAAACGGTCAGCGGTAGAGAAGGGGTTGTGGCGGTGATGCTGAGCATAAGCCAAGAAGGGTAAAAAGACCCTGGGTTTGCAGTGTATGTGGGAAGTGTTATAAGGCCAAGAAATCGAGAAACATTGGCAGACATCCCAGATACTTCTTTTTCTGCCACTCGTTTTCTTTTATCTCTTTCTTTTTGCGCTCAAATTTTTTTTTTACCCTTTATCCCTTTTTTTTTCATTTTCACCCATCCTCTATTCAATTATCTTTGCTTCTTCCATGGCTACCGCAGACACTGTTACCCCTCAAAACAGCGATGTTTCGCAGAATCCACCGAGCTCAGGCGGCCAAACTGAGATTGAATACACAAAGAAAGCTCGCCATGGTCATGCAAAAGACGTCGTAGACGACAGTGGCATACGACAAGTCGCCGGCTGTTTGCCAATTGACCCGGTCAACAAACGTTTTCTTTTGGTATCCTCTCGCAAGAACCCAGGTGCTTGGGTCATCGTATGTTACAAGCTTCTCGCGTCTTAAATTCTTCTCATATTGTAACCTTTTTATTCCTATTTATAGCCCAAGGGCGGCTGGGAAGCGGATGAGACGCAAGAGCATGCTGCCCTTCGCGAAACTTGGGAGGAAGCAGGCATCAAGGGCGAAATCACTCGCCACATTGGTGTGTTTGCCGAGCGAAACAAACGTGGTATCAAAGCGAAGCATTGGATTTACGAGATTGAGATCCGCGAGGTCGTAAAAAAGTTTCCCGAGAAAAAGAAGCGTGAGCGCCGGTGGTTCACGTATGACGAGGCGCTGCTTGCGACCCGAGCGGCGTATCTGCGCGATGCCATTCGGCTGTCGAGTCTCAACCCAGAAGTGCATAACCGGCACGTCGAACAAGTAAAAAAGAACCAGGCTGTATACACTATGCAGAGCACGCCCAACGATTCCACTGCGCCCACCCCAGAACTCAAACAGCCCATGCCAAGCAACAGTGCATCTGCTGCGCCCCTTGCACCCTCTTCGCCACCAGATTCGTTGAAAGGCCAGGATGATCACTCAAGCAAACAAAAGTTCGAGGAGCCCCCTTCGCCCCCGGTCGACACCCGGACGCCGCAGTCTCCGAAGAAGTCGCTGGGCACTCAGCTCAAAGCGCTTTTCAAAAAATAAACTTACCCATCACCCATGATACTTGTTTTAGATAATAGCATAGTTATTTACCGTCTTTCCTTGACAAAGTAATGCAGAAATAGAAATGACGCGGTCAATGTGACTAAAATAAACACTCCTAATCGTATTACGTCGCTCCAGAAAGCTTGTCCGTTAAACCCAAACCTCGCCAGGATGATTGGGCCAGGGATTTGTATGTCCGCGATGGACTTGTCACGCAGAGTTATGTCCTTGAGTTCATTCACTATTAATGCTTCGTAGCCGTAATTGAAGAAGCTGAGATACTTCATCCAGCTATCCAAAGTGCATTTTACGTTAGTTTACTAAAGGGTACGGCATTCTTCGACATGGCTCTTACTTTAAAATTGCGGGAATATGATCTGGTACCAATGGGAAACAAAAAGGGGAACACGTGAGCCTGAAACATGCAAATTGGACGACCCCAAAACAAATAGAAAAGATATACCTTTGTTCAGAAGAAATCCGCCAAATAGCATGGAGAAAAGCATGACCAGACTTGCCAGCAAGTTGGCCGCCGCGACATTCTTGAGCGCGGTCGCAAAACAGAGACACAGGCCGGCAGCCGCCAGATTGAAAAGGGTCAGGACGAGCAAGAACTTGCCAAAAACAACCAAGTCTGGATTCAAGCCAATCATGTAATAATTAACAGAACCCATCGCCAAAGGTGGAAATACGCGCAGTGGAATCACGTCGAACAGGACCTTGGCCACAAAATAGCTCGCGGGGCTGTAGTAGCCGTTTTCGCGCTCACGCATAAACAAAACGCGCTCTCGGTTAAACATGTCAAGCGCACTCGTCGACGCGAAGCCGAGCAGAGCGCACATGAAGAACAGCACGCCCAAGCGGTTCTGCACGCCCGAGAGATCGACGTCGACTTGCCAAAATAGGGTGCCTAGCAAAACACCCAGGACAACAGAGCACACCATGTGAGCAAAGAAAAGGAAAGGATTGCGGTACAAATTGATGAACGTCCTGGACGAGATAATTGACTAATGGACGTGAGTTCACTTTTGTTCAAGGATAGTCAAACGCCTTAACCAATAGGCTTACCAGTTCATGAAGAAATTGAAAGAGTGAGAAGGGCGCAGTGGCCTGCGTGTCGACCCAGACCGACCCGTAGGGCCCCTGCTCACCCGAGGCACGCTCAATGTTAGTGCGCACGAGTGCAGCTTGCGCAGAGGCCTTGTAAGACTCTAGAAGATGGTGCGCATGGTTGGATTCAGAAAGCATCGAGAACTCATTGAGGTCTTGCGGGCCTATGTCACGCACTGCGTCTGAGATCAGATGCCTTGATGCATCGTCCTCTTCCCTGTGCTGGCGACTCAGATCTTCGAGCGGTCGCGTGCTTTCTACGGAGGATCGCCTGCTATGTGGCATGGCTACCGATTGGTTGTCAGGCGTTTCAGGAACGCTGTCCGGGCGTTTCATCGTCAAATCAACTGACAGGTTGGTACCAGGGCCATCAGTAAAATCAAGATAACACGGTCCCTTCACTTACTGAGATAATCGGCTACATTGTAATCTGTGGGCACAGGAAATCCTATGTCCTTAAAATAATGTGATGTTTGATCAGCGGGTCCAAAATAGACGGTATGGCCTCTGGCAAGCAACATCAAGGAATCAAACATTTTGAAAATATTTGAACGTGGCTGGATAAATATGAATAACAAAGAACCGGATCCCTTGGCGAATTCGACAATTTACCTGATGAATGGTGACCACCACTGTGCGACGGCCCTGCTTGGTTAACCGTCGAAGACAATCCATGACGACGCCCGCGTTATAAGCATCCAGACCGCTTGTCGGTTCATCCAAGAACAGCAGACTTGGACTGGTCACGAGCTCCTTGCCGATACTCACTCGACGCTTCTCGCCGCCACTGATACCGCGCTGTCCAGGTGAGCCAACCACTGCATCTGCGATGGTTTCTAAACCAAGCTCCGATATAACCTCTTGCACACGCTGGTGCTTGAACCGAGCAGGCATATGGCGTGGCAGCCGCAGCATGGCTGCATACATGAGCGTCTCACGTACAGTCAACGTCCCCATCAAGCTGTCCTCCTGGTCGACAAAACCGGTGATCTGCTTGAAATCGCGTCGATTTGGGACAACGCCATTGACCATAATCCGCCCGCTTGTCACGCCGCGCTTATGCTTACGTGCCAATATGTCCAGCAAACTCGATTTTCCTGCGCCAGAGGGGCCCATGATGGCCAGGAGCTGGCCAGGTTCGACATAGCCGCACAAATTCTTTAACACGTGCTTGCCGCTGACGGTGTAGCATACATCGTCAAAGGTGAGATAAACCTCTTTCCGTAGCAATTCGACGATATTACTGGCTGTTTGCGGCTCGTCATCATCGTTGAGCTGTATTCGGGTACCAAACATCTGCTGCTGTCGCTTGGCTGTGAGCCGCGTGACGAAGTAGATGATCAGGCAAGCCATGAAGATGGCGAAGAGGATAATTGACTCTGTAAAGCGCGAAAACACTTTTTCCTGACAGGAGATTATGAGAATGATAGTAAAGAGTCACTGTATGCTTACCGGCGGTTGAACATCCAAGAAATCTTGCTCGTTGGCGCATTCTCCCACATCACAGGCGAGATTGATGTTGTCCGGAAAGACGCTCACAAGGGTCGAATATTCTGGCCGTCATAGTGATGAGAGGTCACGTCAGTGATCGCTTTCTCTTGCTTACCATTATACCAGCATTTCTGACCATCCTTGCAGTACCACTCGGAAGGGCCCTTGACATTGGCAACGAGTTCAGACATATCTGGATTACCGAATAAGTTTCCGCGGTCCAACCTGAGTTGCATGCACTTACCAACTTCTTTGCCGCACATAAATGCACCTTTCATACACCCACACTTTGCTTTGAGACATTTCCCATGCACATCGTATTCTTTGGAATCCACTGGTCTCTTGTTAACACTTGTTGCTGCTGATCCGGTCACTTACATAAGGTCTGTGAGCATTCCGATAATTCGCAGTAAAACTGCTCTTCAGCATCCTTCCAGAACTGAAAAGTGCACTCCTCCTTCTCCCATTCGCATTGGAGGGAGACGTGCGTGTTATCGATCCAAGGGATGTCTGATGTGCATAGTTCCAGTTAAAAAAACGAAACGATGGATGTTCGTCGGCAGTTCATTTACTGGTAGTGTCACACCAAGCGTGCATGGACTTGAGACCGATGGCTGATTTAATGCAGGTCGCGTTACTTCCTTTGATCCCCTGGCATACTTGATCGTTCTGGCATACATTGCAGTTGACACCGCCCCATCTGGGCATGATACAGACTTTTTAATTTCGATTCTACACGAAGAAATAGCGAAAACTGTACCCTTTGTCACAAGCGCATTGTTCACCTGTCCGAGGATGTCGATCGGGAGAGGCCAAAGAGCCACAGAGGGGCTGTGAGCAGTCGAGGCCACCTACGCTCGACAAGTTAATGAGGCGAACCACTAGTTGAGATCAGACAACAAACCCCAGCCAGCCGGGCATTGACATACACCCGAAGGGTCGCATTGACCTGCGTTAGTACAAGTGTCTGTGGGCAGTTGGCAATTGAAGCAAGGAGGACATTCCGGGCATTGCCGTTTCGTGAGCAGCCGAGCCATGCCTTTAGGGAAGAAGGACCAGCAGAAGAGTAAGAGCAAGGACGAGAGAGGGTGTGCGTGTGTGTGCGTGTGTGTGTGTTCTCTGTGTGTGTGTATATATTCAAAGTCAGGGCAATGCCATCATTATTGGATGCTATTCCTTTTGTGGCGTGACCGAGACAAATACACCGAGGACATTGTTGTCTTCCCGTTCATGCGTGGCGCGGTTTCACCTCCTCTTTTCTTCTTTCTTCTGGTTTACTTGTTAATTTTTCTTTTTTGTGGCCATGGCACCCCTCGCTCAGCTGAAGCCAGACGACTTGCGCCTTGCGGAGACGAAGCCGTCTCTGATAGCTGTCAGCCCCGTCGTATCCATCCAATCCGCACTCAACCTCATGAAGGCAAACAAAATCACTTCCCTCCCCGTCTTTTCACACGACAGCACCCAGATCGTGTCCATCGTCAACCTCTTTGATATTCTCCTTTACCTCGTTGGCGGAAGTGACACCGTCGAGAAAGACACTTTCAAACTCGACGACCCCGTCGAAAATGTCCTCGGTCTCGACAGCGACCGCGAAAGCTACTGGATGCACAAGACAGACAGTCAAGACGATTTACATGGGGTAATTTACACGTCTTCCACAATCAGAGCACACTCACTGACCGGATGGATTAGACACTGCGCGCGTTTGCTTCGGGCGTGCATCGCTCCTTGGTGGTGGATTACTCGCCCCAGAAGAGAGAGCCATGGCTTTTATCCCAAACTGACATCATACGACACATCCGCGCCCACCCGGAGAGCGTGGCGCCACTCGACATTCGTGCGACCGTCGGATCGCTCGGCTTTGACAGGAAACCGCCCCTCGTCAGCGTCCTCGCCTCACAATCCGCTCTGAGCGGGTATCGGCTGCTGGCAGAGAAGAGCCTGGGCGGCGTCCCCATCGTGGACGAGCACGGTGATCTTCTAGGTGACCTCTGTCTCGAGGACTTACCGGGTGCTGACCTCGAGTCCGCCGAAAAGCTCACTCTCCCATGCCTCGAATACACAACGGTACACAGGAAAAGCCATTCTTCCCTAACCGATTCTCACCTTGTTTGTGATACTCACAGTGCCGACCCACTGGTGCCCAATTGCCTGTGGCGACTCCGGACACCCTCCTGGTCGACATTTTGGATATCATGCTCAGCGAGGATACCCACCGCGTATGGATCATAAAGGATACGACATCGAAAAAGGTCATTGGGGTCGTCACCATGTCGGATATCATTGGGTTGCTACTCTAAATATGTATCCTCTTCTTTCTTTATTAATGTCTATCCATCACCGTGATCGCCACCGATCCCAAGGTCTGCCGAATGTATTCTCGCTCCACATCGTGACCTATTTGAAATGATATAAAGTTCATACCAATCTCCTGCATTTCTCTTCTCCTTCTCATGACTTACTGTCTTCGACCTCGCCCCAGCGGTCGATTTGTGCGTTCATTTCAACATGGGCGGCTTGGGCAGCTTGCTCGACGGTCCATGCACCCTTGATGAGGGCGAGACCAATCAAGAAGCTCTTGGAGCTCATGACCGCCTTTTCAAATGCAGCCAGCTGCAATGCATCCATCTCTTCGACGTGCTTGCGCAGAGCGTCGCGGGTCTCTTGTGGCTGCTTCACAGCAAAGATACCGGTCGTTGTGTTGATTTGCACGCCAAAGGTTTCGCTGGCCCATGCAATCAGAGGCTTCCAATGTTTGTCCTGAAGCTCGGTCAGAATCTCCGGATAGTCTTCATGATAGCATGTCGCGTCCGTATCGAAGTAGGTCATGAGCTTGTCAATCACTTCCTCGCGCACGTTCGGATCATCGGCCCGTGCAGGATCAAGCGCATCAAAAGCACGAGCAATGATCGAAGTCTGTTTTTGCTTGTTAAATGCCAGCTCTGTCTTCGTCTGCTCCACATACCAGAGGAAGTGAGTGGGCTTTAAGGCTCTCGGTCTGAGCCTCCCACTCGGCTGCAGTCAGGTACGCCAAGGGTCGCTGTGCAGGTGTGAATTTGACAACATGTCGACCCACCGGAGTGCGCAGGTTCCGCTGATCGAGCATCACAGTGCAGCCGTCTGGTTTGTTCGTGAGCAATCACCACGCCTAGCTTCCCCTCAGCCTACTGCTTTACCTTGATCCTCTTTCACCCAAGCCTGCTTCCAGAATCGGCGCATGGTACGTTCAGCGCCTAACGAGATGTCAACCGTGGTGAAGGTAAGATCACAAAGCTATTTACGTTTTGCAGCAGCCTCGGCCTTGGCATCGTCCAAAGCCTCAGTACGAAGGGTCGAACATGTGCTGAAGCAGCGCTGTGCGGTTCGGGTGCGGAAAAGAGATCGTGCCAGCGATGCCATTATCGTTGTTTTTTTTTTTACTTTTGTGGGAAATAATAGAGCAGTAGAAGGCTGTCAAAAAAGTGTGTAAAGCGGCCTGGCTTGCCAGGGCAATTTTACCGCCGACTGAACTTCCGCAATAAATCAATAAGTCAGCCTCTCTGCTATCTGTAGTCGTCATTGTCGATTTGAACACAACGCGGTTCCTGTATACCTCTTAATCTACAAGGCGACATTAGAGCGTTCTTTTTGTTGCGTAAAAAATGAGAGGAATTCACTTCTTACTTCTATCAAGGCGCCCGCCTTCACCGTAGGCAGAGAAACCAGATTATTGACATGATCGACGGGTTTAGAGTTACCCCATTTCTTCCAACCAACCGTATATATTTTACTTGCATCCTACTTGATTTTCATATTTACTTTCAACTCTTGTTCAATTATGTATAATGAGGCTAGAACATACCGTCCTTGATAAATGACGTCGTAGAAGAACTCTTATACATCCGTCTCAGATTTTTTCTATCACATCACTTTCGTTTACATCATTTGAGTGTTTGATTTGAGACTGACTGGGAGCGGATATCTGACCCCTCAATGCGGATCAGTAATTCGTGTCATTATGGCAGGACTTGTACAGCTTATATATTCATAAGATAGGGTATAAAGATATGTGCAGAAAAAGTGATCGGCAGCATTTCCTCCTTTTTAGTTTTTTAGTGGATATTTAGGCATCAGAACGTACGAAATAAACTTCGTATGACGAGCCGTTCATCCAGCTATAACCTGATATCAAAACAGGGCACTCTTCGAGCCAAGTGGTGGCTCATTTCTTGTAATAATTTCTATTTGTTTGGTGCTTGCATTTTTAATGGCGTCGTAAGAGGAAGAGAAACGTTAAAGGTACATGATAGCTAAAAGTTGTAATGTACCGGTGCTATAGCCGTGCAAAATGACCGGATTTTATGCGATATTTATGGTCCTTACAAGGCCATTACCACTTCAACGTGCTTTTGGCCCGTCAGATACTTCGAATGAACGGCGTAAACTTATCTCGATCTCTTGGCGATACAAACGTCTTCCCACATCAGGAAATGCACAGGCCGTAGTGAAGTTGAGGAAATTCATCCGTTTAGGATGTTGGGTAAAATATCAGGATGATGAAGATATATAAAGGACGAGTGATCGACGTCCAAGAATCAAAAGATTCACGATCACTCTTCTATCTTTTTACCATGCGCACTTTTATTACTCTCTCCATTGCTTCGCTGGCTCTCATCTCGGTGGTGCATGCTTCTCCCACCTATCTTTTCGCTCGCGGTGAATACCCTGGTGCTGTGGCCGGCGAATCTAGCAAAGATACGATCAGTCAGCTCGGCAAAGGCGAGGAGGGCTTATTGGTGGGTGACACGCGGGACCAGACCGGTGTAGCCGTAGCAAACGTTGATGGATCCCTCAGTGACGATGCCGACGGTGCCGACGATGGAGATGAAAGTATCGGCAAGGATGGCAGTAAAGATGTCCCTGAGGCTCCTGATGAGGTTATCGGCAAGTCCGAGGGTACTATCAAAGCTAAGGCTGAAGACATTGGCGAGTGCCAGGACGGCAAAGCTGTCGAAACCAAGGGAGGCGATGGTGTTCCCCAAAATGGCGTTGAAGACAAAGGCATCAGTGTCAAGGGCTCTGCTGAGGATAACTTGAAAAAAAGCCCCGAAGGCGGCCAAGATGGCAAAGATGGCAAGGCAGGCGACAAGTCAAGCGAGGATGGCATCGACACAGAAGACACAATCGGCGAAGCCAAGGACAAGAAGGATGATAATGCTGTAAAGGGGGACAGTAACATTGACAGCGATAAGTAGAAGCATCTTCTTTGTCATCCAAATAAAATGACCTCCATTTGAGCGATTTCAGCAGTAACTTGCTGTCTACATTCATATTAAGCGTTTCGAGCGCAATTTCCATGAAGAACCGCTTTGGTTGAGTCCTCTTTTTCTTATCAGTGAAACTACATATAACAGGAATATTTTTAAAAAAAAGATTGCTACTCTTTTAAACTATCGTTTTTCCACTTTTACTTGCAAGGAAAACATGTGTATGTATTTGATAAAGACATAAAGCGAATAGAAAACCTTACTCTGTCCGCCATCTGAAGCTGCCACTCTCCACGGTAAAGCGGCACCAGATTTCCGACTTCCAGCCATCGTATCCGGCAAAGTTAAAGAACTATCACTATCCGAATTTGAGGGCAAATGCGTCGTGCTTCTGTTCTTTCCAAGGACATGCTACCGAGATGAGCCGTTCGGGCCTAGCGTGATAACCTGGTCACAGCACATCGGCGACTTCCAGGCGCGGGACTCGCAGCTCTTGGCTGTCAGCACTGACTGGGGTACCGTGGGAAATCAGAGCGTCCTGCTGATTTTTTTTTTTTTGTAATCGCTCTCTATGTATAGGTAGTTCTTGGGGCTGGTTGAGCACCCAATCGCATGAAGCCGGTTTGGGGGAGGTTAAAATACCTCTGGTTATCGATAAGGTGCACTCGCTTGCGAGAGCGTATAGTCTCACCGCCTTGGACGAGGAAGGCAGTACTACGTTCCCAGAAGGTATGTGTAGTAAGCAGAATTGAGATAGGACTGCAAGAACGTGTGTGTTCTTACTAAACTTGTACAACGGCCGGTTGTATAGCCTTGTTTATCATTGACCCGGGCCGTCTCATCCGCCATATATCCATCGCTTACCAGACATCCATCCAGAATACACTCTGTATCTTGGATGCGCTTAAGGAAAAGGAGACCGCATCTGGCTGATGGTAATATGAGGAAGATAAAGTTATTGAGTTTCACCTATATAGCAGCGCGCCTCATTAACTCTAGCTCATGTATGGGCTACTACAGTGAGTTTGATATAAACTCTAATGGACAGGACACTTTTTGTTCGTTTTCTGAGAATTTGTGGTCAATGCGACCTTGTATGATATATTTGCAGCTCGGGTCTTTTTCATGAGAGCAAAGGTACAAACGCTTTAGAGTTTAGTGCGTGGATCAAATGGTAAGAAGTTGCCAGATGCTCTGTCCTACCCGTGCCATCATAATATGTCACAGTATCACATTTGAACCCTTTTGGTTTATTACATGCGGGTGGTTCTTAAGTTTCTAAACAGTTCCAGTACCATCATGAACCGCTATCTCTTTGCATCTTCCCGTATGTTCCCAATCTTCCAGATACTCCAGTGG
This sequence comes from Syncephalastrum monosporum B8922, assembly GCA_000697355.1. Lineage (NCBI taxonomy): Eukaryota > Fungi > Mucoromycota > Mucoromycetes > Mucorales > Syncephalastraceae > Syncephalastrum > Syncephalastrum monosporum. Next base: position 38,097 of record JNEN01001265.1, read on the forward strand.
GAGCATCTGCACGTCAAGAGCATCATTATCAATGGTACAGAGATACAAGAACCTTACAGACGTCATGTTGTTCTCGATCCTATTTAGCGCGGGTGGTTACGGGATCGTGACCAGGGCTGGCACCCATAAATTTCCGATATGGCTAAGATGTTCAAGAAGTCTCTGCTGTGTGTGGTTTCGGTTTTTTAATCGGGACGTAAGTTTTGACTTACTTAAGCCGTTAGATACTCCGCCACGTGTGGTCGAGTTTCCCACTTTTGATTCAATGAGCCTCGCTGTATGGACCTTCTGTCGATTCTATGGAAGGCGGGAAGCGGCTGTGTAGACTGCAAATATGTCAAAGACCAAGATCCTCCCACGGCTCCCGTCGCAATTACCTTTCTGGTCGATTTTACAGAATTTATGTCTTACAGAAAAAAAGGGCAATGTCCGCGGAAAGTAGGTATTGAAAGTATTGATCAAGTAAGCAGAGGGCCGGGGAAAAAAAAAATAAGAGCGCCAAATAAGCAATGATCCGATTTTCTGTTTTAGCGGCAACAAAAAAAAAAAAAAAAAAAAGGAAAGGAAGTGGGAATAATACAAAGGCTGGAGCGGGTAGTAGGAGATGGCTTTGAAAAAATAATAACAGACAGATGTGGAGCTATTCTATAATCTTCCCATGGAAGGACAGCGGCGACCCAACCACAAAGGAAGGTGCCGCGGCTTGCTTACGAGAGTTATTCTGAAAGGTCTGCTATGTCAGGACATGGAAAGGTTTTCGACTATCGTACTTCATAGAAAACACAGCGGAGAACAGCGTGAAATTTTTATTCTTTTCTGTATGGTGGTGCTCTAGTGCCCGAGATTTCTCACCCTCTTCAGGTTCGAATTGCTTTTCCACGTGCACGCAACGGAGGAATACTCCGCGCTATACCTCTTCATGCTGATTTCTTTCTCGACCCTGCAAACGAGGCCGGGACTGTCCAATCGCAAAGTAGCAGCGACATAATAAGGACTCGCTTCATCTGTTTCTCATTGGCTGGGCCAGAACGGAAATTTCTTCGGGAGGCCTGAAAGGCCATCGACTGGTTCCATCGAATTTCCCAATCTTTCCTGGCCTCAGGTTTCACAACTGGTGTGGAGAAGACAATTGGGCGGGATCTTGCGGGGTAAAGAAGACCGCACCTCACTTCTCTTGTTGTGGGGGGTGGCAAATCTTACGTCAGAAGCATCTTCGGTAAGCGAGCTGCTACACAACTTTGTTTTAGTCCCTAATTCTACTTGCCCTGGCTATCACGCCATGCTAAAATGATGCCCACAGATGCAGAGAATCAAAGGTCGGTCTATGGTGCGTTTCCGAGGAGCGTAGGCTATCCGTAGAAAAAAGAACATGAACAAGTATGCAATGTGTCAAATATGGGCATGGAAAAAAAAAGCCAGCCAAAGAAGAACGGTGGAAAAACTTGCCATCTCTGAACTTGACCATTTGGAGACCGCGTGGGGCACCAGATTACCCAATTCTGGTAAACTATAAAAGGACAGCTAAAGGGCGTCAGACCCTGGTTTCCCGTCTTACTTCCATTTTTCTACAATGACTGATAGTATTAAACACGAACACGAACACTCAGAGGACCACGATTACGTCCCGCCACTCAACACCGGCGGCAAGTCAGCCCTTTCTGGCTTTATCGCCAATCCTTACGTCTTTGCAACCGCACTTTTCGCTTCCATCGGTGGTATCACCTTTGGCTGTAAGTACCCGTGGTTCCCACGACAGAAAATTGAGTAGAAAACAGAAAATACTGACCCGATATGGACAATGTCTAGATGACCAAGGTGTCATTTCCGGCGTGCAGGAAATGGAGACTTTTGTCGCACGATTCCCCATGAACTCGACCGAGAATGGTTTTGTCGTCGCTATTCTGGAATTGGGTGCTTGGGCCGGCGCATGGCTCGCTGCTTACCCAGCTGATCGTATCTCTCGTAAATACACCATGGTCCTTTTCTGTGTCATTTTCTTGCTCGGCTCTGCCATTCAGGGTGGTGCCCAAACCATTGCTTACCTGATGGGTGGCCGTTTTGTCACTGGTATGGCCGTCGGTGCCCTGTCCCTCCTCGTGTAAGTTTCGTCAGTTGTGAGAGTAACACATGGCTCATACGTTTTTATTAGCCCCATGTATCAGTCCGAAATCGCCCCGCCTGAGGTCCGTGGTTCGCTCATTTCGCTGCAGCAGCTTGCCATTACTTTTGGTATTCTCATTGCTTTCTGGATCAATTTCGGCTGTGCCTACATCGCCGGTGAGGCCCAGTGGCGCGTCCCGCTCTGTCTCCAACTTATCCTTGGTCTTCTCCTCGGTGTCGGCATGCTCTTCTTCCCTTTTTCGCCCCGTTGGCTTATGGGTCAAGGCCGCGAGGAGGAGTGTCTCCGCGTGCTGGCCAAGCTGCGCCGTCGTCCTCTCGATGATCCTATCGTCCAGGAGGAGTGGCGTGAGATCAAGATCTCTGTCGAGTTTGACCGCGAGCTCGAGCTTCAGCAGTACCCTGAGTACGTCAACCAGGGCGCCAAGGGCCGATTCATGATCGGTTTGATGGGTTACCGAGATCTCTTCCGCCGCGACATGTTCCCTCGCCTTGCTATCGGCTGCGTTCTCATGTTCTTCCAGCAGTTTTGTGGTACCAACTCGCTCATCTACTACGCCCCCAAGATCTTCCAGTCGCTGGGTCTCAGCGGCTCCACCATCTCTCTCCTCGCCACCGGCGTCGTCGGTATCATCAACTTCGTCTGTACCTTCCCGACTGTCTTCTACCTTGATGTCATGGGCCGTAAGCCTACGCTCCTTGTCGCTTCCGTTTTTATGACTCTGTGCATGGTTATCATTGCTGTCATTTCCGCTCTGTTCGAAGGCAACTGGGAGAACAACACCGACAAGGGCTGGGGTTGTGTTGCCCTTACCTACATCTTTATCGCCAACTTCGCCTACGCCTGGGGTCCCATTGGCTGGGTTATTCCTGCTGAGATCTTCCCTCTTCGCGCACGTGCCAAGGCCATGTCGATCACTACGTCTTCCAACTGGATGAACAACTTTATCATTGCCCAGATCACGCCCCCTATGCTTTCCAACATCACCTACGGTACCTACATCTTCTTTGCCGTCTTCTGCTTCCTGTCCTTCTTCTTCGTGCTTTTCTTTGTTCCCGAGACGAAGGGTCGCTCGCTCGAAGAGATGGATGAAGTCTTTGGTGGCACTTCGGCTGCCCGTGATGCCGAGCTCATGCGCCGTGTCGAGGCCCAGTACGGTGGCACTTATGTTCCTGCTGGTCTGAAGAACGAGACTGCCTAATCTTCTCATTCCCCCTACTTATCCGCCCAACATTTTCCTCCTACCCTTTTCCTTTCACACTTTGTTTCTCTATTTCTCATGTATATTATTTACCTTTCGTAGTTCTTAGTGCATACCTATTCTTTGATCTTTTGGACGCTTCATATAAAAGCCTGATTTAAATCTAAGATGAAATTACATTCGTATTTCAGACGATACAACTTCATGCACGACATGTCACAATCAAGCTATTTTAAATCATTATCATTACTTTGCATGCATTTCTTCACGAAGACTAGCGCGATATTCACAAGGTCCAACATGTATATTCGAGTGAGTATAACGTATCTATTAAAAAGTATACGTATGCAATATTATATGCGATAATCTATCCACAGAAGACTACCTCGTAGTTGTCTGTGGTACATTGGTACGTGCTGCTCTGATCGTCATAAGCAAACCTAAGATAAACATATTCTGTAAATCAAAGCTCTTCAAAAATGGCTGTTGCATATACATACGAGTAGGCATCTGGGCAGGCCTTCTTGACGCTTTCCGCTTGCTGGTCGGGCTTGCAGATACCAGGATCATCGTGGGCACCCTTGCAGCATGTTTGGTCATCGTTGTGCTTGGAGCAAGAGCTCTGGCAGGATACGACATTGCCTGTGGAGTCTACAATCGCATACTCTTTGGGGCAGTCGGGTACCTTGCAAGAGGGCGAGCCGCAGTTGTATTTTCCATCGGATCCACCACTGCCTTTCTCGACATTGATGGACATTTGCAGATTGTAGCCGTCCACCAGGCTGATATCGTAAAAGTCCTTACCGTCTGAGCCTTTGAAGAAGAACTCAGCGAGCGAGGCAGGGTTGCCTGCACCGGGCACGCCACAGTCTTTGCTTCCACTGTTACTGCCCGAGCATTGGTGCCGGCCCCAGACACGGCCGCCCCAGTGATCGTCCTTGGTGATGCTCTGGCTCGATCCAGGCGTCAAATCAAAGCTTTGCTCGGGCTGGTTGGCGCTCTTGCCGTTCGTCAGCACGCCCACTGAAACCGTCTCCTTGCACTGGTTTTTAACGTCGATTTTCTTTGAGCCACCACCTCCTCCGCCGCCTCCACCGCCACCGCCACCGCCACCGCTATCACCACCGGCGAGGATGCCGAAGGCTTCGACGCCGACAGGTCGCTGATTGGGAGCGGGCAAGGCAAGAAGTACAAGCGCAGCTGTCACAAGGAGCTTATACATATCAAGTTTTAATGGAAGAAAAAGCGAGCTTTACAGTGGATTGCATGGCTTGTTCTTTATATATTATCAAGGGCATGGGTAGAAGGGGTATTTGAAAGGCCATGGATAAGTAGGCCCCAAACAAACTCCGCCTCAGGTACTTCGTATGTGTCAAAATACAGAATCCTCATTGCGCACTGCAGACTGCGAAGTGAGTATTCCGACCATGTTCAGTCCATGAAAAGCACATACAGTGGGTATAAATGTACAATGTATGCGGCGTGTGTGTTTTTAATGGAGATGTGATAGATATAAAAGAATGAAAAAATAGTGATATGGAATGATATTCATGGGTCCATCGAGCATGGGTCACCCCCTCTCTCTTGAAAGAGCCACCACCGATGGCTGTTTTCTGGTCCAAGGCCAGCCTGAATCAGATGCTGTGAATCGCACGCATCAACTCGAATATCATACTCGGTTATGGTGGATTGGATATGTTTGGCGAGAGTGCTTTCACCAAAAGAATTGAACGTTGGGGTGGTTTTATAGAAAGTGAGCATGCGCACAAGGGCTGTCTTGCTGACTGTGGCAAGGGAGTTATTCTGGATGATGTTTGACTAAGAGCAAAGGGTAAAGCGTAAGCCTAACGGCTATCTGATGATGTGGTATGGTTTACCTGGAAGACATGTACGGCGCTGATAAAGTGGAAGAGAAATGATCTGAATAGACAATCGAAACCGTAAGCGGGCCGAGTGCACCATTTCTCGCAAATGTACATGATGGCAACCGCAGCCTGAGTGGCGTGGAGTGGAGGGGTATTATCTCGTTTTTTGAAGAATGAGATCCAAGCCTGGCAATAGTCAAGCAAGACGCCGTAAAGCGCGCGCGCGCCCCAGATAGACAACACGGAGGACGGAGGATGCATCGCAGCTTCAAACTTGGCCTTACGCGGAAGCGAGTGATAAAAGACATGAAGATCGGATGAGGTGGGATGCGCCAATAGCAGCTGCCGGACCACAATCATCTTCGCGAGCGGGCCGTCCCGGTCGAGTGGGTAAGACGCGATTTCATGGTCGCGCATGACCGACGGCTGACCATAAAATAATGGTACGAGCGAGTCGATATACCACACATTCCAAAACAAATGTATCGCCAGTGTGCGCTCTTCCGCAGGCCATTTGCGCAGTGTATCCGGCAAATGCAAGTTGAGTGCATAGCAATGACGGATAAGCAGACCTAGCTGAATGAATGCGCTCTGCACACGACCGACATCGAGGTGGTACAGGGTGAGACACAAACGGTGGTGGACGCCCAGCAGAGTCGGTTCGAAGTCGTCGAGGTCAGCGCGCTCGCACAAAATTTGCGCAGCCGCTTTTGCTTTCGTGATGGACCAATGTGGAGGGAGGAGATGCGGGTGATAAACAGCGGCGTGTGGGAGGGCATGCGCGAGAACGGCAAGTAACAAAGCATTCGGAAGCGCGTTTGTGCAATAGCGCTGGGCCAGCAACGAGGGGTGATCCGAAAGCGGTAAGAAACATTCTTCATAACCTGCCAAGAGTCGCACAATATCCATGGACATCAGCTCCTCCAGGCGTGGTGTCTGTTGCTTCGTTTCACAGGGGCCATATCGCGAAGAGCTTTTCGTGGGAGACTCAAACCGACCGAGGCACTTAAACGCGCAGAGTGTTCCTGCCTCCATCGGGTCAGGCCGCATATGAGGTTGGCTGAAAGACTGAAAAGACGGGTGTGTTGTGTGTAGATGACACAGGGCGCGGACAAGGAGGACACGCAAGTCGTCGAGGGTGGTGATGTTGGTATGAATAGAGTACAAGCCATCGACGACGTGAGTGGGCCAGCCATGTTTGGCCGCCCACTTGACGAGACAGGCTGTAGCGGGTGGTGGTAGTGATGCCGATTTGCTTTTTTGCTCAAGTAGCTGTTTTTTCTCGTGTTCGAAGTCCGCGAGCTCTGACCACAGCTGCTGGATCTGCGTTTGCAGCTCTTGCATGCGCGAGCTGTTTTCTCGACCATAGGTATCATTGCTGTAAATACACTTGATCTGGCGCTGCTCGCACTGGGCACAGATGGGGTGACCTCGACTACAGCCAATCTGTCGCGCACGGCAGCTGTGAGACAGAAAAAAATACGTAAAGAAATGAGTGTGAGACGTTATACGACTACATAAGCCTGACGGAAAGAACGTGCGCATGGAGACGTATGTGCTTTCATCTGCATATTCCATGATGTGAAACTGTCATACCTGTCGCAAGCATAACCTGGCCTTTGTCGCCTTCGTTTGACCGCGGGTGGACTCGATACTAATGATGATTCAGTGTCGGTAGAGGGCGGAGAAGGGTAATTGGACATGAAAGAGGTGCAACCCCAAAAAAAATTTGGAAAAAAAAACCAAAAATGAGAAAGGCACATAGTGCAGCAAAAAATTCATCATCGGGAGTGCGCCTATCAACAGTCAGACCTGAGCATCCCTTGTGTAAAATTATCAGCAACCGCAGTATCATAACCACCACGTGCTTCATTATTATAATGCATTAGAATGGTAATACATTTGTAGCAGGCAGACATACCTAATTGTCCGCTATATATGTATCAGCCGTAGATCAGCCAGAAAATCTTGCATTGATCTGCGATACATGACTGGCTTCTCGAGGGGCATCTGTCGACCACGTTTGCCCGAAATTCGCATAACGGAAAACGATGAAAGAAAAAAAATGAAATGATGGGAGTATAGTCAAAATATTGTTGAAAATCATGAATGACACTTTAAATGTCATTGACTATTTTAGCTCGTCACATGGCGTTGAAAGGGAGAAAAGCAGCGATGGGTTCGTGCACATAAAAAAAACAGAAGGCACCGCATGGGCGGTGCTACAAAAAAAATCGAGTCTCCTGCTTGTTGGCGCCCATGATGACATGGTAGGAAACAGATAAAACGGGTACGCAGAGAATGAAAAAGAACGAGATTATATAATTAGGTAAGGAGATCGGAGGGGTATCTCTCTCCCCGGCTCTACCCCTTTTGCACCCGGCTATGTCCATCAACAAAAGGCAGACATCTTCCCGAGGAAGAAAAAGTGCAATTACGTAACCAATATGGCCTATCTGAACCCCGCAAGCACACACAGAGCAATATGGGTTTGATTTTCGCCATAGATTCAGTATTTGCACGTGATGCCACTTGGTACTAGAACATTCATATCTCTGGTAACGAGGGAGATGCATAAATCAAGCATATTTCTTCCATACGGATCATTAAGCAGATCAAGCAGAAAAAAAAAGTACAACACAAACGAGGGAAAAAGGGGAAGCAGAGACATAATGCCATGTCCTTTTGCTGACAAAAGCACGGAACGGTGGACAAACCCGGCTAAAGGCTGAGTCAGCTCTTTCTGCATATTGGAAAGGACCCTTCCACATTGAACGTCGGTTACATATTTTTTTGTCTCTCTCCTCACGCAGCTCACACACGCGCACGGCATACGCATACATATATACACACTACACGCACATTACCTATTTTATTATCAACACATACACACGCATTTTTCTTTTTGTTTATCCTTCTTCGTGCGTTTTCAGACGATCCCCCTTCTCTTTTGCTCTTCTCTTATTTTTGAAAAGAAAATGAGCAACCGGAGCAGAAGCCCACCTCATTCAGCCAACAGTGATTTGGAGAATGAACAATCAGCACGACGAAAAGCGGTCATCGACACACGACGTGCCGAACAGAATCGCGCGGCACAACGCGCTTTTCGACAGCGCAAAGAGCGTTACGTAAAAGAGCTCGAGAACAAGGTGCGCGACCTGCAGGGTCTTCAAGACAGAGTCGACAAACTCGAAGAAGAAAACGAACAGCTACGGCACCGCATTTGGGAACTCGAGCATCGCCCGCCAATACCTACCACTTCGTCCGTTGCGACGGTTACCACAGCGACAGCGACCACAGCGTCCCCGTCATTCCATCCCCATTCGCACCCTCCTCCTCCACCACCACCAGCAACGGCAGTGCCTCACCATCACTGGTCTCAGCAGCAGCAGCAGCAGCAGCAAAGTACTATACCGCCACCACCACCACCGCTGGCCAGCACGAGTCCGCGGGCAGACTCCCACCACGCTTTCCACCCGCATCATTCCCAACAGCAGCAGCAGCAGCAGCAGCAGCAACAACAACAACAAAGACGCGATCCGTACTCACCTTCACCGCCACCACCTGCAAGCCGTCCGTCGCCACCACTGCCACCGGACCAGCAGCCACCACCCTTCAAGGCGAGCAGCCATCGTCTGTCCGACCAATTGCCGCCTGCCAAACCTTATGCAAGCCTTCAGATGGATCATTCACCTTACAACAATGCATCCCAACCACAGCAAGCGCAGCAAGGCGAGGGACGTGTCCTGGATGATCTTATGAGTATCTTACGCACACGCCATCGTCCTCCCATTCCTCAACACCTTGGTCCTGACTCCTCCCCACCGCCTTCTTCCGTAGATTCAAGGGATATTTCTCTCCATTGATACACACACACCCACACACACACATACATACTCTCTCTGTCTCTCTCTCTTTTGCCTTCTCTTTCGCCTTCTTTGTGTCTCTTCTTCTCTTTCTTTTTTTTTTTTTTCTTTTTTTTTCCCTTTATTTCTTTCTTGTGTTTAATTGCCAAGTGCATGCTGGCTTGCAAACTTTCGTGCAGCCTCAATGCCCTATAGCCCGAATATATCAATGTCTTGTTCTTTCTGTTCCATCCTCAATCTATCAGTCATACCTGTTCATGGTACACTGCACCCACCAATGCTTGTAATGCGCTGGCCTTGATCTTATGGTCCTTTACTACGTTGCCCTGTATCATGCGATATCTAATAAGCATCGTCCCTATCCAAATCTTGCGTTGTGCCCTGTCCTTACATGGGAGTATTGTAAGCCTTCTTCAAGATTCAGCTTGTCAAACTGAGCAGCCAAACGCTCTGCTGTTAACGCCTGCGTCGTGCTGTTCTCTTCGGCAAACAGGTCGAGTGCTCGTCGGCCGAGATACGACAGTCGTGTGTTGCAAGGCACCTTGGTGTTTTCGAACGAGCGATGCGTCAAGGCCTGCTCCAGAATAGAAGGCGTCTGGAATTTCACGCCCAAGCGTTCAGCTGCTGCGGTCGCATTAAACGAAGGCGAGGCCCTCTTGACAGCTTGTGTTGTTGGTGAGGTATGAAAGGCGCGCACACAGCCTATGAGAGGGGCCAATGTCGAGTCAATAACGGGCCATTCGCATTGTCACGCTGGGGTAGATAAAAAGCGTGATGGGTTACCTCGTGTAATTGCCAAGGACCGCAACATTGTGTCGTATAGGATTACTATGATTATTGAAGGGCTGTGCGTAGTAAAGGAAGCGAAGTTGACAGGCCACAGGCGGGGTCCTACAGAGTGGCTTGTTCCGGATTTGGGCATTCCCAATCAGAGGGACAGTGACATCCTGGCCTAATGGCCTGTCCTCTTTTTCTCAAAAACAAAAAAAACCAGTATTCTTTGCACCTGCAAGTACAATGATGGCAGGTTCGACCCACTCTATTCTGCATCAATGTAATCTATCTTATTGTGAAAGAAAGGGAATAATCGACAATGCAAATATCCATTGAGGCGGCAAGTTTTTTTAATGTTCCATTACTATTTGTGTAAATGCATGCCTACCATACTGTCATTTACTGTTGCATCATCACTTCAAAACCATGTCTTGGTATCGCGGCTGCTCTCACGGCAGAAAAGCAACCTGAGAAATTTCTCTACATTTGCAGACATCTACATATATGTTGCCATTTCATACTTACATGCATGCCTGTATTTTGCATATGCTCTTCTTTCTCGCTCTCCATTCCACTAAACCCCGGACTCGTTAGTGGATTAAGACCTGTGTTGAATGATGCTTCTGCATTTTCTTCTTCGAGACACATACCATGTTCGGACAGCATTTAGTAGGAGGATACCTTTGGATATCCTTTGTGTTGTGGCTGCTCACCGCTGCGTCTGGATGCAGAAGATGCAGGGGCGTTTGCAGACATAAAGCAACGACATGAGAACCACGTCGCTGCCTTGTCCGACCATCTGCCAGATACATAAATGTGCATGACTTACATATTCAGGATAGTACAATTGAGGTATTGCCTTCGAGTCTGGTAGCGTTGAGGACGGCCGATAGAATCAGCAAGCTCTCTCATTTGAAGAGAGCAGTCTCAACTACAAAATATGGGACATCTACCATTAGTATGCGCCATCCTCCTAACGCCACGCTTCAATAACTTACGAACGGGGGCTAGACAAATTAGCCTCCTTCCTTGTGATGAACAAGTACAACTACGTATATCACTGCTTACTGCACTCCCTCCTCCTGCCGTGCCTGGGGGTGTCTCGTGAGTCCCATACTGTACGCCAATTCGTTGAACTTAATCGGTAAAAGTGCAAAAGTGCATATTGCAAATTATCCTATGACTTCTATGATTTTACCACAAACATCCTCACCGTGCATGTCGCTGCCGGAGGAAGATGCAGTTTCGGCTGGTACATCTATTACTGATATGTCTTCATCTTGCGTTGCACCTACATTATGGTTTCCTAAGGCTTAGGCATGGGGTACGCACGAGCCATGTTTTGTCCTCATAATGATATGAAGCAGGTTCAAATCTGGTTCAGAGTCGGTATGTCAATTAGCCTATGCATCTCATAGGAACCTGCTGGAGGCATCGCCAAAGTGACACATTTTCTTGACGATAGTGAAAAGCTGCCTGTCTGCTAACCATTTGACAGCAGGAGAGACTGCACCCGCATTGCAGCCATCGGCATCCTGATGTCGTACTCATTGTCTCTTTTTTAAAAATTTTCTCTTTTCAGTACAAGGAACTGCAAAAGTAGCAAACCTGTTATACTGCAGTAGTACTGATGCGCTCTTTTAGATCGATTTTAGCGGCCACTGGCCTCTCTACAGATAGACACCCCGTCCTCCTTACATTACTCGATTCTCTTTTCTTACCAACAAGAACGGCAGGAAACTAATGTAATCAATGTTAAATAAATCGTACAATGCAATTCACGGTCGGATGACTATAGAGACATATCAGAGCAAAAACTGTTATCAACTCCGTATAGACAAAGCGGAATCGGTGAAGTTTCGACTAACGTATTACTCGTGCCCCTTGCTTGCTGTCCCTCTACTGTCCCTTATCGCTATCAGCAACAGCACCTAGGGACAGAGGGCCAACTCCCGCAGGATGATGCGGTATATTATTGTGGTTACCGGAGGATCGGGGCAAAAGTAGTCGTCGTTTCACTTGGGAATGCGTGGGCGACCCGTCTGGTCGGTAGCAACGACCCTAAAAAAAGACATGCAGATCACGGACCGCAGAGTCTCTTTCTGTGGAGGCACATATACATACGACAAAGTAAGGAAAAGTGAAAGAACTACGGAATTTTTCCGTCCCACAACTGCTACTAGGTATGGCCGTAAACAAAGCAGTGTGGGTCACCTGTGCTCTTAAATTCCTCGCTACTGTTATTGTCATTTATGCGCAGAGCGAACTAAAAGATGATTAACTTTCCAAAACAAGAGAGCTCCTGAGCAAGCGAGAAAGAGCGACGTTATTTTCGTTACCCCGCTGTGCAACTGCGTGACTACTTGACGGGATCGCAATCGGCAGAGTTTGGTCCTCCCCTACACATCGCCTGTGGAAGTCCTTGCTTTAGTGTGGTTTGTGTCTTTGCAAAAGCCAGAGAGAAGCAGGAGTAAGAAAGAAGGGGCACTATACAAAGTTTACAGAAAACGTAATAGACAAAAAAGAAGAAAAAGAAAGATCTTCAGCATACACCATACAGGTATGCATACATTTCATCGCTTGACAGCAACAAATCAAAAGAAAGTGAGAAAACTGTATATTTATTATCATGACCATACCCACAGAGATGATTTGATCCAGCTACTGCATGTGAAGGGAAAGTGGAATTTCTTCTGTGCAGTACAATGGCGGAAAAAGACAGGATATGAATGTATTTATGAAGGGCGATTGCTATATAAAACGACAATGTGGAGAGTAGATCAGGACTTGGTGGAGCTTGCAGGGCTGCTGCCAGCGCTGCTGTTGTTCGTTGGGAAAGCACTCTTGAGCTTCTTAAAGATCGCCCGTTTCTTGTTTTGATCTTTGTTATTGCTGCAAGAGTTCATGTCTTGTTGCTGGTTCTGCTGTCGGTTCACAATGGAGATGATGGGTGACTTGGGAAGGAGGGGTGTTTTGGTTGTCCGTTTGGATCGCTGCTGCTCTGCAGGCCGGACTTGATTTTTGCTACAGATGGAAGAGCAACGAAACACATCATCAGTACACTGCACGCACAGATTTGCATCTATTTCTTGCTAGAACCTACTCTGCGACTTTCTTGAGATCGGGGTTGACGATAGGTCTCGTGCGCTCCTTGATATCTTTGCAACGATCTCGTGTGTTGGGCACACGAGAGCATCGAGTGTTGCGTCCGGTCGTGTGCTCCTCCTTCTGGGCAGCCGCGATGCGCTGCTGGTGGCGCTGCTGCTGATAAAACAAGAATCGCTTTGCCTCTTCCTCTTCATCTTCAGCCGTCACGGGCTCACGGGGTATCCAGCGCCAATCTTGCGGCGCATGGTCCAATTGGATGGGATGTTTCTTTGGCAATAACTCAGGGCTGCCAGGGCGCTCCACATGGGCCAGTTCCGAGAAAGATATGACCTGTGCGCAGTGGGGTCCGTGGTGCGCTGGGGTGTAGTTGCTACTAGCTGCGGTTGAGCTCTCTTCGTTGCTGTTGATACTGCTCAGGTCGTCAATGTCCACGATAGGCAGCGTATTGTACTCATGCGGGCTTGTGCTATATTTGCGGTCGTGCTTCCGCAAATAGACAGACGATCGGTCGCTTTCGATTGTGCTCTCGAAGCCGCTGTCACGCTTGCAATCAACCCCCGATGTATTGGGCGTATCTCGTATAGAAGATTGCTCTGGGTTGTTTGTCGGTGGGGTGGCTACCGCAGGTGAGTGAGCATCACTATGGTCTTTAAGAGACGCGCCAAGTGTGGTTTCTGTGATGCTCGTTTGCACGTGCAATCGGGTGTCAGGGCAACCCACATCTGTGCGTATGATCGGGTTTAGCCGCAGCAGCATTTTCCTCACGAAGTAAAAGAAACAAACAAAAGAAATAAAAAGTGGTAACGAGATCGGGGTGAGTCGATGTGTGTAGCTTAACTGTAAAGAAAAGAGGGAAACAGAGAGAAGAGAAAGAGAAAGAGAAAGAGAAAGGGAAGAAGGGGTTGAGGATGCCACTAAATGGCTGTCGTGAGGTAGAAGGGCAAAGAATGCGTTATGCAGTAGAACGTACGCCACAGATTTATATTATTAGCGCACGCAAAAAAGTTTGTAGTGAATCTACAAATACAATCATTGGATACTCAATATGCGTGCGTGTTGCTGCTTCTGCTGTTGGGTACAGCAGCAGCAACAACAACAACAACAGCAGCAGCAGCAGAAAAAGAGCACCCTACTTACATACACACAGATTCGATGCACCCCCATCCCAAAGCGGCTGCGACCAAAGTTTCCGATCTTCATCCCCGGATGAAAGCGAGGAGAGGCAGGTACTTGCATCCCGCTTCTCTGCTAATGTATACGGCATCGGTGTTGAGAAAAAATAAGGATACCGTTTTTTTCTTTCTCAGTTTTACGCTTTGCAGGAGTGGGGGAGTTGTGTCTTGTGCGGCAAGCTGCATAACATTAGATTTCTTCGAATATAATTACCTTTGGGGGGGGGGCGATGTTGACCCATATGAGCTCTATGTGAAATTTGCACTATTTTTTTGGCCCACCTAGTCCTGTGAGGTGCCGTGTTTTTGTATGAGTGGCGAAAGATCATATAGCCAAGGGGCCTCCGCGGAGGCGTCTAAAATTCTCCTTATATCAAACGGCTCGAGAGCAGGCTGTTAAGTTACCATTATTTCAAAAAAAAAAAAAAGTCCAAGGAGGGCCCTCTCAGGGGCATAAAAAAAGAAAAGCGTTATCCACACATCTACACACTAGCTAACACATACACGCTGCTGGGCATACATGTATAGAGCATTGAGTCAAATAGATGAAAATGGAAGGTACCTATGGAATGAACAGTGGCGTGCGCGTTTGTAATGAAATCCGAAACCAGTGAGTTGCTGAAGGTCAGTTCATTATGCCTATCTTGGTATTTTTTCAGTTACCTCAAAGGTTACCCTGAGCAAAAAAAAAGGAAAAACGAAAATGGGAAAAAACAAAAACCAACGCCTGCTTGTAGCTGTCCAGTGGAGTACAAGAAAAAGGTAGACGGAGACCAATTCCAAAGTGCTTCGCGAGAGGTGCCAAGTTGGTGGTGCGAGCGTCGGGCATGCATTTGTTTGTATGTCCTCTGTTTTATCTTTCGCCTTCTCTCACCATCTCAGCAGCACTGCATGCATTTAAGACAAATCTAGCTCTCATAAAGTATACTCACATGTGACGCTGAAGCATCTTGGCCCATCGTATCGACATGTAATTGGCTGTATCGGTAACCTGGTCACAACCATGCCAAAACCTCAGACTTGTAAGTCCTTTTTCTTTCACAGCTTTAATCGACGTGAATGCTTCAAGGCTAAGCCAACCTAAAGCTTATTGGTGATAGTCAAACTCTTTAGAAAGACAAACAATGGACCGGATTAGTGTACGACGTATTATTTCTCCGTGCCCACGGCCAAATTTCATGATGGAAGTAATAAAAAAGAGCAAAGAAAAAAAAGAGTAGGCAAAACTCTTGCGTAAGAAACGGGTCTTGCAGTGGGAGTATTGAATATTGATAGGCTTATTATAGCGCATATATTATGGATCTGTTAATACACTGCCCTAAAATGCTCGTACTGCGAGGTGAAAGAGTAACCCAGATAAAACAGGTGGCCAGTGGGTGGGAACGGCAATCTTGACATTATCCTTAAAGAGGAAGGGAGTGCTTAAAAGTTCTTTCGTTTGGAGTAGAAGTTGATTTCAACATAAAACAAGACGAGCCATGCACGCCTTTCCATATGGTACATATTGCTACCGCCTGGATACTCTCTCACTCGGTGGATACGGATGGGGTGCATGTCAGGGAAGCTGTAATGATGGGTTCGTGTGGATATCCACGCAGATCCTGAAACAATTTACGCTTGTATGGGTATGACTAATGATGGGGCTTCCTTCTCAGGGTGCGATGGGGCCAATCACAATGGGGGGGTATGTGAGCGATAGGAAAATCAGAAAGGTAGATATATCAAGGACGCACATATGCCTCCATGCTCTTGAGCTGCTAGAGCTGAAGATGAGCGTGGTGACTTGCTCTGTGCAGCTGTCATCATAGCAGGACTGGAAAAGGGCACAGTGAGAATGGTTGGAAATACAAGGCGTCGGACTATGAAAGTGTAAGTGAAGGGTCCCCAGGGAAGGGAGAGTGAGGGAACCAACCCGCGGCTTCTAAGCTACAATTACCTAATACTGCCACTGCGTTTTGAAACAGCCGAATATTTCTTCCTTTTTCTTTCATTTCTTCCTTTCCATATACCAAGACCGACATCACAATGTTCTTTGATGACAAGAGACCATTGGCAGCAAAAGAGGCTGGTCTCTCGGCTCAGGACTCTTCAGGGAGGCAAATAAGCCTTTTAAACGATTCCGCTGCTGCTGCCGCCGCACTGCAGCCCACAGCGACAACAACGACGGGCAACGGCACTAGGGCTATGGATATCAATATGAATAGTGACCTTCCTTCACGACCGCCGTTCCCTGATTACGATTACAGTGCATCACCACCATCGCCTACGTCTTCGTCTGTCTCCTCTTGTGATGAGAGTAATCACAGGAGCAGTGCTGACTCTTCTGAGGCTATTACTCCTCCCACCTGGGCCTCCCCCCAACAGCAGTTGCAACAGCAGCAACAGCGACAGCAGCAACAGCAGCAGCACCAACAGGGTCTCAAGGCAGGCGGAGGCGGACGACGTAAATACCACTGCACCGAGCCTGGCTGCAACAAGAGTTTCACTACAAGGTAAACAGAAGAAGCAGGATTTTATATGTGGTCCTGCTTGCCACTTTTTCAAGCCGGAGTGTAACCTGTTTATATAACAATATAAATGTAGTGGTCATCTGGCGAGACACAACCGGATCCACACTGGCGAGAAAAACTTCCCCTGCTTGTTTCCAGGATGTCAGTCTCGGTTTTCTCGCCAGGACAACATGATGCAGCATTACCGTACCCACATGTCTCCCAAGTCGAGACGCACACAGCGGAACAAGCCTTCGGCTTCGAGCCTTTCAAACGTTGCACATGAAGAAGTTCGACCCCGTCCTCGTTTGCACGCACACCACCGCATCCGGTCTGACCCGTTTGGTGTCGATCCGCCACTGACCATCGACCAACACTTGAGCAACTATCACCGCTCACTCAACCCTCGTCATCCGCCTCCGTCTTCTCCTCAACAACAGCAACCACAGCAACACCACCCCTCCAGCACAGCCACTACCGGCGCTACCGACCGCCACCCTTCCTCCCCTTCCCCACAGCCTGATCATGCTGGATCAGCGCCGTCCTCTTCAGATACGCTCGCAGCCGCACCACCCGCATCACAACAACCCACGTCCGCACAGCAATCACGACCTAGCCACAATCACCACTACAAAAATCATCACTCCCACGATACACTGCAGCCTTTTTATCAGCACCGGCCCTTGACGCTATGGAAACCCACCGCGCAACCGGTAGAGCTGCCCTTTACTCTGTTGCATCCACCTATGAGAGACATTGAAAACCTTGATGAAGAGGAGCAGCAGAACTTGCTGCAGCTTGCCAATGTCGTCACTACCTTTGGCTAGAAGAGAACGAGATGGCTGGACTCACTTGTTCCTATTCTTTTTTTTTTCTTTCTTTTTTGCTTTCGTTATAATTTTCTGCCTTCCCTTTTTTTGTACAGACATCTAACCAAATATACGGGTTACTTTCAATGTTTCCCTTTCATATCTCCCTTATTTCTCTCAGTCCCATGATGGAGTGCTTTCAGTTCCAGAGGCCCTTCTTTTAGACAATTTGCTTATAGGGTGAGAGTGCTTTCAATTTGACAAATACATAGGAGCATATATTGTATGCCGTTCCTGTGTGCATACGCTCACTTATTTAATGTCCCAAGGAGAACATAATGCACGCCGTATGTCAAGATATACCATCGAAGAAAGCAGGTGTGAGCACGAGACTCAACTGTGCAGCAGCTATAGTACATAAACTAATCATCTATTTCAAATGTGATGGAACAGCGAGCCAATCTATGTCTGATATTCCCCTGAATTTCAAGGAAGCTCCAACTGCAGAGAAGCCGGTACCGCTGGCTGACATCTTCCATTCCGTATTTCAACATTTATACGGTACCAAATATAAGGTACAGATATTAGCAGCAGTCCATTTCTATCGTTTTTAGACAGGCATGATGATAAATATATTTTTGCTATCGCATCCAGCGTCAATACTCATAATCCTGTGTTGCATGTCGTGCGCGCGACACATCTTATATGAATGCTAGAAGACCATCAGACAGCTATAATATTCGCCTTCTGCAGCATTTATATGAGACTCCTAATGTGATGTCAACTCGGGACACCAGGTAGTTCTAGCGTGCTAATTTGTCAATTTGTGCATATAAGGTCTTCCATGCATATCTGTGACTTGTATTCTAAAAGATGAGGCGGCGTTTACATGAATTTTTTTGCAACGAGATGAAATAAATGCTTGTAAGCCTTGAATATTTCTGCTATACGCCACAGCCTCATTGAGACATTATACGCACTTCTATGTGCTTGTATCGATCGATGGAGCCACTTGTACAAACGGAACGAAAGTGCATTATGAAGGAGAAAGGGGAGAGAGAGAGGAGAGAGGTAATTAATGAAGCTTATCACCATTTGTCACCTCATCGGTACGCCTCAGAATTAAGCTTAGGGCGTTGTCTTGACGACACTATCCCCTGTTAGTGGGATCTAAGGCACTTTATATTCCTGAAAACTGGATGTGATTGAAACGTGCCCACAAGTTGGCGACCGCTCAAGATTTAACTTTCGGACGTGAAAGTGCAATGAAAGTCCAGTATCCTTAAGCGGGCTCTGTCAAATTCCAATGTTGTTAAGAGGCGGTTGCTAAGCGGCAGCTTCCATGGTGACAATGGGCCGTATGCTTGCGCAAGAAGATGCTGGCCGAAAGTTCATTTGCTTTCTTGTTCTTTAGACTTGAAGGTTGAAGTAATAGGCCAAAAAAACCGATGTATAAGTTTTTTCAAAATGAAAGAAATTTTTTAATTGCAAGTCACTTGCAAATGAAGTGGGGCCGACCTGCTTGTATATCCTACGATTGGATGCCAATGCATGTATGTATATTGTATCTGCTGGCTCCCTGGAGTGAGCATACCGCAGCTGCTATACTTGTGGAAAGAACTAAGAATAGCTCTGGCTACTACAAGAGCCAGGACATTCTAAAGGAGCCCACCATATATATAATGGAGTGAGGAAACAAGGGTAGGACGAATGAACGATGTTTAGAAATATAGCATGTTCGTAGAGCTTGACATAGTATTGAACATAGCACACAGATTAAGACATGAAAAGAAGATACTGACATTGCCGAGGTCTTCCCAACTTAGCTCGTGTGGCGAGTGAAGACAAGAAAACCCTAAGACTATATAAGGTGAGAAGTCTGGATTATGCTTTATCATTATCCACTTTCGAGGTTTCCCTTCGAGCTTCGTGCTATCTGCGAAAACGGCCCTATTCACCCTGCTGATCTGTTGCACCGAGGCATAGAAAACACGGCAGCTTTGGTAACGAATATACTGCGTCGGCGTAGTGCTTCGTTCTGCTTAGGAGTCGCTGTCGAGAAGACTTCCTATTTCTCTTTTTGGCAAAGCTCCGACTTCTTTTTTCTAGACATGCTTTGTCCCGGTCTTGTTTCTGTAGAGAACGAAAGAGATATGAGCCAATATCCCAAGTCCCAGCCCAGTTTTCTAATACTATGATAAAGGGGGGTGTGCTGCTGGAAGCTCCGCGCGCGATGGTTGTGAAGGATGGACGGTGTAACGTTGCAGCGCAATACGTGCTCCCGGACCATCATCATCTGATTTTATGGATCAAGTAACGAAAATACCAAACTGACCTTGGGCCCGGACTCGACTGCAGCACGCAGCTAAATTCCCCTGTCTATGCAGACACAACATACATAATCTCCGGTATAAGACCTATTAAGGGTGAGCGGTGAAGCATGATGCGTTGGATACGATGCGGTGAGTCTGTGTCCTCTGTGAGCGCCGTCCGTATAGAATAATGGAAGGCAACAAAATAATCACGTGGTGGTGTATCAACATTTCAATTTCGTGTGCCGCGCTTGGCGGGACTGATTTTTAAAGGAAGTGCCAACTTTTTTTCTATTTCACAGGCTTTGAGCCGCAGATTCCTTTCATCTAAGCATGCCCGTTGCAGTCCCGCCGACAGTGATTCCTCCCATCAATGAATATGACCTCATTGTGGTGGGTGCAGGTGTACTGGGCTCAGCCGCCGCCCGTGCCTTTGGAAGTGCGGGCCGTCGTGTCTTGCTTCTCGAACGTGATTTATCGCAGCCCGATCGTATCGTGGGCGAACTGTTGCAACCGGGCGGCATCAATGCTCTGAAAGCCTTGGGCCTCGAAGGTTAGGGAGAAAGACAGTCTCCGGAGAATTTATTTTGACTCGTGTGGTAGACTGTATCGAGGGCATCGACGGTATCCCCTGTCAAGGCTATGCCGTGTTTAGAGACGGCAACATGGTCGAGATCCCGTATCCTGTCAACGAGGAATCAGGGGAAAAGGCCCTCGGCAAGTCTTTCCATCATGGCCGCTTTATTCAGAAGCTGCGTGATGCTGCCAGCTCTACGAAAAAGTAAAGTCCGGTGAAAATGACAAGATACGCAGAAGCATTGATAAGTTGTAGTGTCACCGTTATGGAAGCAACGGCAACCAGCCTCTTGCGCGACGAAGACGAGGACAAAGTAATCGGTGTCATTACCAAGGGAGATATCGAGGAGAAGGTATATATCACATAATCCATTGGCCGCGGCAAGAGTTATTGACAGGTCCGAGTAGTACTATGCTCCCATGACCATCGTCGCCGATGGCCTCTTCTCCAAGTTTCGCAAGGAATTCACCCAAAAGTCACCTGACGTCCGCTCCACCTTCGTCGGGTAAAAAAGATACTTTTACGTGAAGGGCATATTTTCTAAAGACGTCCGTTATGCATCATGTCTTATAGTTTCGAGATCCAGGATCTGACCTTGCCTATGCCTGAGCATGGCCACGTTATTCTGGGTAAACCCGCGCCAGTACTCATGTATCAGATTGGCTCGCGTGAAACGCGTGTCCTAGTCGATGTCCCAGGCGTCCTTCCCTCGCAGTCCAACGGTGATTTGAAAAAATACATGGAAAATGTGGTAGCACCCGAGCTGCCGGAATCTATACGGGTATAGTCAAGCATGATGGCATCAAGATCAATTTATCTTATCAGCGAACTCATGTGCCTTCCATGGGAATTGTGCTTTACTTAGCCGAAATTCATCGAGGCCCTCGAGACACAACGATTGCGATCCATGCCCAACAGTTTCCTTCCTCCCTCGGCGAATCAGACCAACGGCCTGATTGTCCTCGGAGACGCAATGAACATGCGACATCCTTTGACAGGCGGTAAGGGCGTAATAGGCCAAATAGAAATGTTGGCTTACACACAGACAACGTAGGTGGTATGACAGTGGCATTGAGCGACGTCGTCCTGTTACAAGAACTCCTTTCCCCGGAGAATATACCCTCTTTCACAGAAACCGACATTATCCTGCAGCAACTCAACGTCTTTCATTGGAAACGCAAAAAGTACTGTACAGCCATCAATGTACTGGCTATGGCACTGTATCGGCTCTTTGCTGCTGATAATGGTATGTCACTTTTTGTATAGGAGATTGGTTTAGGAGAGGACAGAAGCTCATCACTTTAAATTTTAAGATGCCGATCTTGCTGTCCTGCAACGAGGATGCTTCGAGTACTTTAAACTCGGAGGCGAGTGTGTCAATGGTCCGGTCGGCCTCCTTTCAGGTCTGATCCAACGACCGATGGTGCTCGTATACCATTTCTTTGCTGTCGCCTTCTACTCGATCTGGGTTGAGTTCAAGGTCGGCGGTTGGTCCCAGGTGCCCCGTAACATCCTTCGTTTCTTCACGGTTATTTATGCTGCATGCGTCACGATCTTGCCTTATCTATGGAGCGAAACCCAGTACTAAAGTTACCACTTACTCACTAATTGCGCTTTATCTCTATAATTCACTTCCATACTCCCTTTGTCTCCTTCTATCTCCTCTTCTATTCACCTGTTGTCCTGCTTTGTAATGAATTAGAAACAAACTACTTTATTTCGTTCCTGTGAAATGTATACTCTTTGGGTTTCCCCAAGCAACAAATTGGATGCGCGTACGTAAGAGTGAGTGCATGTGTGTTTGAAAGAAGAACGGAATGATATGTATGTAGGGTTACAGCAAGGAAATTAGCACTGAATGACCTCGGACGACTGGACGTTAGTGTTGAGGATACCACCCTTGAGCAGGTTGTTGAGCAAGCCCTTGGTGCTGCCCTCGTTGTTGCTACCGCCCACAGACTGGGATCCACCCTTGCCCTTGCCGCACTGAATGGTCTTGGACTGCTTGACGTTCGTATTCAGCACACCATCCTTAAGGACGTTGTTAAGGAGTCCCGAAGTGTCGCCCTCGTTGTTGTTACCGCCAGCGGACATATGGCTACCGGGGACAGGTACAGCAGCAGCCGAGAAGGCAAAGAAAGCAATGGTAGAAGCGAGGATGAACGAGGTCTTCATGGTTTTTAGTGTAAAGTAAAGAGGTGAGGGAGAGGTGTTGGGAAGAGTGAAAGGAGCTGGATGCGGGCTGAAAGGAGCTTGGAAAGAGAGAGAGCGAGAGAGAGCGAAAGAGAAGAGACGTTGGATATGGCTAAGATCCTGCCATGGATCTGTCTTTATATACCTTCAGAAAAGGACAACCCCATAATTAGGACTCCTTGAAGTATTGCAAGTTTGCCAGTACTCGTTATTCTGTTTGACATCTCCATTATGCTTTTTTGTTCCGCACAAACCTGCTGCCTCCTATTTTTTTTTTTTTTTGGCAGGTCATGCTCTAATTGGCTCTTGGTAAATGAAGTGTCTCTAACGCTGCTCGTTGCCACATGGTGTCATTGACCCTGAAGAAGAAACTTGCTTGTCCCTGACTTGCAGTATAAACCATACATGTTGCAACAGTACGTTTTGGTACCTGCATCCATCCCTCTCAGACAGTGCACGCGCGTTTGGACCAACTGCACTTTGCGCACCAACATCGCAGAATAGTATCAGTAATGCTTTCTTTGCAACTGTATATTTGTTGTATCGTACAAGATGAATAAGAATGACACAGTACTGTACAGTACAAAAGAAAAGTGGGCCTCCTTTTGCTCATCAGTCAGGAGCTTCAAGAGATAATAGCGCAGACACAGAGACGTCGTACGACTCTGCCGCTTACGACTCTGCCGCTCACTTTCTTTACTGTACTTTTTTTTGTCATTGTTACTCAAAGGTCGACTCCTTAACGTCCAACTATACTACAGACACAAGTCCAATTCGGCGTTTAGCTTGACACAGACGTCCTGGTAGTCGTCATAGAACTCGTTATGAAGAGCTTGGGTCTCCTTCTTCCTTGTGAACCGCGGTGGCCTGTCAAGACAAGCCGGAGGGTGTGAGCCTTGTTGGAGTCCGAGCGTAGATGCATTATGCTAGCTTCTTTCTGATACTTACCGGACGTCATACAGGGCCTGCTTCTTATCCAATACACACAGATTCCGCACAATGTTATGCTCAAGCCCCTTACGTCGGCCTGCTATGTTTAGAAATGCAAGCGTGTTTCGAACTATAACCTACGTTCAGACACAACCTCAACTTAGCGGCAGACAACTCAAACTCACTTTGCGCGTCGGTCGCATCGACCCCTGGCTGTTCGAATCGGTTCCGCACGCGTCGCCAAAGTGCTTCTTTTAGGTCGCGGTCATATCCAACTGCGGCCGATCCTGCCCGTAACAGCGCGCGGTACAAGCTCAGCTTGCCCGCTTGCGTGGTAGCCATCGTCTGGGCCGCTGTGCCGTAGCATCGTCTGATCATGGGGCCATAGCTTGCGACATTAGCCGACATGAATCGTGTCAAGAAGTATTGAAGTGGAGCAAAAATTTTCCGTCTCATAAAGCGCATGCGCTATGCCGCGTAGTGTTAGGACCTGTGCTTTGAATGGGAGCTGGTCCGCACCGTTGGTTCAATGCAAAAATAAAAAAAATGTTTGCATCCATCCGTCGTCGCATGGTAACTTAAAAAAGGCCCCTTATCCGCACTTCATTTGGATCTTGCTTCCGAAAATAAGAAATCAAGGAGTGTATGCACCGTAAATGAACGCTGACTCTTATTTTCTGCGCTTCTCATACCTACTTCAGTCCCGTCAACAAATACCCTCGCTCGTGTGGTTTTGAGGCATTGTAAAATAAGGAGAGTAGACTAAATCTGGCGCCATTGGTCGCCCGCTGCGGCCACGAGCTTGTTGAAGCAGTCGTCGCGTTTAATCACATTATCGAAATGGAGCTCGTCGCCATCGGCGGTCGTCACATCTAACCCGTTCGTGTGCCAGACGAGGACGTCGATGCTCTTGGTCTTTTTTACGCCCACGATGTCTTGCCATAAATAGTACACCAGGACACGCCCACCTGTCACGCGCGACGTACGGAATTGGAAACCGGTCGAGGTCAAGATGATCCGGCCTGGAATGCTGCCCTTGTAGACACACCCATACACTATAGTGGAGCCTTTAGCTGAGCCCGATAGATCACCCTTGAGCCTTACTGTCATACACCTCTCCGTCGTTATCATCACGTGCACTTTGTCTCAAGTCGCGGCTAGATTTACGTTCAAACAGGTTGGACGCACTCCCCGCCGCCTCGCGCAGGCTCCTTCGACCTGTTGAAGACGCCGTGCTATTTGTATCCGTATCATCTTTCTGTGTAGTGGCGTGGTTGAACCGTTCGTCCAGAGCCTGCTTGATGCTACCTGCAGCAGCACCCGCCACCATGACGGCCAGCGTCGCGGCGGTGGAAGTCGCTTTCCCACTCTCAGGCTGAAACTCGCTGTTGTTGCTGTGAACACTGCCCGTCGGTGACTTGGGCTCTGGATTCATCTCCGGCATCGACTTGCGGAAGTGGTGGCGGTGGTGGCGCCGTTCTTCGGGTTCAGCCGTCCCGTCTTGGCGGCGTAGGCGGATGACCTCCATCGCATACTCAGTATCATTAGGTACGCCCCACAGAAGCCAGTCGATCACGTTGAACACGCGGCGATATCGCGGGTAATGTGAGCGAAGAGCCTGCAGGACAAAGAACTCGAAGCCAATATACAGGAAAACAAGCCTGGTTGTATACCGTAGTGGTAGGAACGTCGAGAACAACGCTGTCACGCTCAGAACGAGTAATAGCAGGCGGGTCTGTCTTGGCCGTTTCCACGTAACGAGGCTAAACGGATTCTCAGTTAGTGTGTATCCATAAAAAGGCATAAGACGGGAACTTACTTTTTGAAACGTTCCAGTCGGTCCACCAGGTCGATCAGCTAAATACAGGCCGTGCGTGTGTTGGCTCCCTATCACCCGGTGCCTTTCTCTTTTTCTTTCTGTACATACCATCAGCTGGCCAGTAGGCCCATATCTCGACTTGATGTCCGAGCGCCAGTCGTTCATGGACTTCTCTTTCAAGACGCTAAAGCCATAGTACGGCTGTTC
The DNA here is from genome assembly GCA_000697355.1 of Syncephalastrum monosporum B8922. Taxonomy (NCBI): domain Eukaryota; kingdom Fungi; phylum Mucoromycota; class Mucoromycetes; order Mucorales; family Syncephalastraceae; genus Syncephalastrum; species Syncephalastrum monosporum. Next base: position 63,538 of record JNEN01001265.1, read on the forward strand.
GATGGCATCGCTTCGCAGCTTCTTCCAGAACTTGAGGTTCTTGCCGCCTTCCTCTGACGTGGCCGAGAGCGCATCGATCGAGTCATCCGACATGTTGCTCGCCAGGGCCTCGACACCGAACTGGGCAAACAGCTCGAGACGCACCGAGACAATGTAGCCGATGAAGGCGACCAAGCAAAAGGCAGGTATGAGATCATAGGTCCAAAGGAGCATGTAGGCCTTGAACGAAGAAGAGACTATCAGCACGATGATTTGTTTGTCACTCAGACACGTACCAATAGAATAGCGCCTGTCAGCCACCTGTTCTCCCACCGGTAGATGCGTCGTACGCGTAGCGCAGGTTCTTTGAAGGGCAGCACCATCGTGTACAGGCGATCGACGCCGCTTTTGATGATGTTGAGCGAAAACGGCTCGAGACTGTCATCAATGCGGCTGCTCGCAAAGGAGTTGAGGATATACTGCACCCACTGGATAGGTGTTCACGTCAATATCAACTTATCAGATCCACCGCTAGGCCACTTACTGCCTCGATAAAGGCGCGCCATTGCGTCTGCGTTTGCCCGTCTGCATCGCGCGTTTCGAACGCCTCGATGGTGGGCCTGGCCAGGTCTTTGGGTTTGGTACGCTTCATTTCACGCACGTGTTTGTGCAAATGAGCATAATATTGGGCCATTTCGTCGACTTTTGGGTCGGGCTTATGAGAGCTGGTGGACGCATCGTTGTGATTGTCAACTGAAACGTCAGAGGAGGATCGAGGTCGGTTTAATTTGGACAGGACCGAAGAAGAGGACGAGGCACTCAGACGGCGTTGGCGAGGTGGTAAAGGAGGGGGTGACAAGGAGTCGGTATTGTTATTGTTATTATTAGTGTTGTCGTTACTATCCATGTAATGTTAAAATGGGAAAAAGGAAGGAACAGAAAGTCTCGTCTTTTTTGGAGGAGCGATTCATGCGCGTCATGTGTGACCAAATTATGTGTTTGTGGCTGTTCAGTTGCTGAGTGGGGTGGTTGCGTGGGGTTTGACTGATCGTCGTCATTTCCAGGCAAGTTGGAGACGTGGCGTAGTATCTCGGGGCTTTTTAGGCTCTGCTGGGGGGTAATGGTATACCCGTGGTGCTTCCTCTGTGAATCGTACATGCTTCTCGTCGAGGTCGTATTTGGAGGCTTCTCGCTGCCTCACCAAAATGGATAGAGGAGGATGTGCGTCCACTGATCCCTTTTTGATATGCACGACTGACTCAGGCGTCATTGGACCCTCCTCTTCCTCTGTGTCACTCAGGTCACGTGGCCAGTGGGCGGGTGCACTGAGAAACCGGGGCGGTCCTGCTTCACTGTCATCGGCGGGGTCTTCTGTTGTGGCTGCTGCTGCTGGCATAAGTGATGGCTGTAGTAAGGAAATGAGCAAAGCAGAGAATGAAGATAAAGAGTGACAAAGACAGAGACAAAGACAAGAGACAGAGACAGAGACAGAAACTGAAATCAAAAAGAGGCGGAGAAATGAAGTGGCGGTTCATGATCTTGCATTGGCGTCAAAAGTTGCTATCCCCTGTAAAAGTCAAGACCGACTATAAAATGGGTCAAAGATGCATGCATGCACAGATATTCATCATGGCCCAAAGCCATCCTTTCTTTCACGTCAGCGACATGCATAATGCACGCACTGCTTGGCGTGTTTTGACACATGTTATGTCACGATGCAGCCACAACTATCCGTATGAAAATCAACCTGAAGAGTAAAAAGATCAAAGCGATGCATTTTTTGATTGGAAAATGGGTGGGTTGTATATATGATGTGTAAATGTGAGTGTGCGTGTGTGTGCGAGTGTAGTAGTAGGGCGGGATGGTAAGCGTGAATGTGTATATTGTCTTGTCTTTCGCGGCATTATGCAATTCAACTCTTGATTTTTTCTTGTTCCTGTTCCTCTTCCCATTCATACATGTCCTCCATATCTTCCACGTCTGACTCGTCCTCCATGTCCGAAACGAACTCTCTCTCCTGTGGACCGCGTAAGCAACATTGTAACTTTTGGTGACTGGATCTTCCTGTCTTACCTCCTCGTCTTCCATCTCCTCTTCGTTCTCCTCCTCACTTTCTTCGTCCTGGGCGCCTTCCAGATCCTGATCCAGCACCTTTTGCCAGATATCCTCATCCACGTTGAGCGGTGCGTCGCCATACGCCTTGTTCTTTAATCGCTCAATCAGCTCCTTCTCAATGGCCTTCTCCATGCGCGCTGCTGCCTCTGCCTTGCGCTCGCGTGCAGCTTCACGGCGATCGAGCTTCTTGCGAATAGGCACAAGCTGTACTCGCTCCCTACACAAAGCAGTAAATGTTAGTTCGGTGTCTTTCACCAATGGCACACGCACGAGTACACTTACTTTTCTTTCAGTTTTAATTTTCGCATACGGATCAGAAGCTGGGTTATCTTTGTCAGGCGCTGCTTGCACTTGTGTTGAAGGAACTTGGGCCAGTAAATCAATTCTTTATCGATCTGCGCCAAAGCCTGTGCGTAGTTTGTCGAAAGCTTGACCTTCTCCCACATCTTTGCAGGCGAGTGTGCACGTTCGGGTGTCTTCATGTACAGGTAAATCACACCCTTCTCCTCACGGATCGTCGCATACCGGCTGTTGGCCAGTGGGCACGACTGCCGATTGCACAGACCGGTGACATTATACGGGTTCCGGCAAAAGTTCTGCTTCGCGGTCCTGTTCAAACTCGATCAGTACCCGGTAGAGTAAAGGTCGGCAGAGTATGGCTTACTTGACTTTGTACGAGCAAAACTGCTGGTTGATCACCTGCCAAATAACTTCGTCCGATTGCATTATAAGGGGGATGTGTGGAGCACAAGTGCAGGATACCAGTTACTTTTTTTTTCTCTCGGGGATTCAGCAGCCCCAAAATTACTGGTGGAGTGACCGCTTTCCATTAAGACAAGCCACTTCACCCGCGCGTCGCCATGCAACCGTGGAACACATCGAGTTACACAATAAAATTCAGGGCAAGCACACACATCAAAGAGACTTTACTTTTTCGTCACAGTGAACGCTAATCGTCAAATTAAGCGCCTTTGTAATTTTACGTATGCTTTGATAGCTGAGGAGAGCGGGTATCTATGGTTTATAAGTCAGAGCCATCGCTTTTTCGTAGTAGTGGGGCTTACAAAGAGCCAAGGGGCGTTGAATGAGACAAAGTACAGCCAAAAATAATACGGGCTCGGATCACAGGAAGGAAATCCGGCAGGCAAATCGAGAGCAAAGTACATGGAGCAGCTAAACAGATGGCCTAAAGAGGCCAGCAGCTGCCATAGATACTGAGAAGGCGAGCGTCTCCAAATAGCAACGAACGCGCCGATGCAGAGCGGCCCCCATATCACCTATATTTTATAAAGCTGCACATGAGTTCTGATGCCTTTCATACTGGGCGACGTACTGCAGTAATAAGCTCAAGTGCGTAGAGCACAGGATCGCTGGACAGATAGCGAGAATCGGCATGTGCATATTCTTTCCAGAGTTCGGCGACCAGATCGGACCGGCCCGCTACTTCAGCGTGGTGACGAAGCCAGTATACCTCAAATCCGCAGTGGGAGAGCGCACAAAGAAGGAACCAGGTCAGACGCAAGGCAGGTCGGTGCGTGTGTCGTGCCACAGTCAAGATGGTCATCATGGCAAAGCCGCACACTGTTCCCACCACGGCCAGCAGCTGAATGGTGTCGCGGTCATTGGGAACGTAAAGAGGCAATGCCAGCGTGGTCGGATAGTAGGGATGGGGACGCATTCCTTTCGAACGAGGCTGTACTCGCTATTGGGGATAACTGTGCGGACGTGTGTGCAATAGAAAAAGCTTAATTTTCGTCCCACTGCATCTCCTCTAAGTTATTGTCGTCTCTTTTGCCACCCAAAATCGTTCCCCAGAAGGTACACACAGTGTCGTTCATCGGTAAGAAACACCTCTGATTTCTCTTGTTTTTCGACGCACATTAATAAAGACGACGTCAAACTACGGTGTGACATTAATGTCCTTGTCCGTTGCTACCTACTCGAAACAATACGTCTCAGTTTGAAACTGCTTTGCGCCTCTCTCATACATTATACTTGCATGGAGTCTCTGGCGGCATAACCTGAGGCCACGTAACACTTTGGCTCCAGTCTCTCTCGCTTGTATTATGCCAGTGTCTCTGTTGTGCACAACTATATTGGTTCACAGATCAAGAAAATTATGGTTTATTGTAAAATATGGATGCACATAGGAAAAGAAGGAAAATGAGGGTAAAAAATGTGCGCTATCTAGTTTTCAGACAGAAGAAATAACTGGATTACGGGTCATTGTAACGATGCAAGGGTGAAGTAGGATAGTATTGTTGCGGCGGGGCAAACGACTGATGGGGGGCGCCAAAGACGGAGGGGGGGTGACCACCCATGTAAGGCCCCGGTGGTATCATCATGGAGTGGTGTGTGCTAGGTGCAATAAATGAAGGGGTGCTCGCGTTGTTACCCATCATGAATGACTGATTGCTGGGCGCGGCGTATTGGCCCGGCATGGCCCGATAGCCGCTGCCTTCGTGGCTGTAATAGCTATTGTAGCTGTATCCCGATCGCGCCGTGCCGCGGGAGCCTTGGGATGCATTGTCATTATCCCAGTCCTCGTTGAGCAGGCCCTCCTCGTACTGGTCCCAGGTCATGGTCGGTATTGTCCGTGGATCGAACTTGCCTTCGTCGGCATTGACCAACTTTTTGCGCCCCTTTTCGCCCATGACAACACGTGTGTTGCCCCATGAAAAGTCGTCAAAGTGCCAGTACGAGTAGATCGGGATCAAGAACGAAAATACAGGGATAGCGCAGATCGAGACGATCATCCAGATGATGTGTTCCCACTTGCGATGGAGAATAAAGACGATGGTCTGTAAGCCATAGACACCTGCGATGGTGATAATCGACATGACCGGGACCGTCGAGGTGGAGGTGGCAAGCATATAAATTAGATACACGAGATAGCCCACAATGGCAGGTTGCACAAGTGTGCTGACGAGATCAAGCATGACAATGAAGCGCATCGAAAAACAGCAGAAACCACAGAGCTGGGGCAGGTACACGAGCTCGCCGAGGTTGTGGATGGTCGAATTAATCCAGCGCCGGCGCTGCGACACCAGGATCTCCCACCGGTCGGGGGCGTTCGTGTAGCACTTTGCGTCCGGTGTGAACTTGGTCTTGTAGTTTGGAAAGTGCTTGAGAATCAACGTCGTCAGGTAGCGGTCCTCACCGAGAAAGAGCAAGTTCTTCTTGTGGAGCGTGTCAACCTTGGTGATCTGATAATCCTCAATAACTTGGTTGGAGATCAAGAGCGGATGATTCTTGGACGACGAACGGATACGGTACATGGAGAAACAACCAGGCAAGCAGGTGACAGAACCAAAGAGCGACTCGAATGCCTTGATGAGATAATGCGAGATGAAATACTCGTACACCTGGATCATGGTCACCCAGGTGTCCTTTTCGTTGGACAAGAGAGTTTCGCCACACAGGCCGATAATCTTGGCATCATGGACAAAGCAAGACACCATGCGGTTCAGGCCGTCTGGAGTGACTTCGGTGTCAGCGTCGACCATCAGCACAAACTCGTAGAAGCTTGGGTTGACGCCAATGACGTTCTTAATTTGATGGTACATCTCGAGCTCCATAGGGGCCATAGGCGAGTTGAAGTGAACCTTGTTGAGGAACCGCATCAAGACCATCTGCGAATCACGCTTGCCGCGGTTGCCTGGCTTCTGGCGCTCGGATGGGCGGCCGACCTTGACGACGACAATGTAGGGGACGACATGGCCGCGTACCTCGTACAGACCCGAGTAGATCTTGCCCATGTTATGCTGCTTGTTGCCCTCCCCGATCGAGAAGAACGAGAGCGGTTCGGGGTCGACGTACGGGTCGACGCCCAGAACGTCGAGGACAATGCGTGGCGTCGGCCGGTCGTTGCCGCCGCCCACAATCATGCCATCGCAAATGAGAAACAGAAGCTTGCGCTTGTCGTCGTAGTTGAGCGTCGCGATCGAGTCGATCGTCTTGCGGAGAGACTCCTCGTCCTCGGTGTAGCATGGCACCTGGCAAATGATGAACTTGTCGTGCACCTCGGGCTCGCGGCGCGTGCCAAACTGGAGGGCTGCCAGGAACTTGAAGACCACAACCAAGCAGAGCAACACGGTGACAATCAGCAAGAGGTATTCAGCAAAGATGCACTTGGCCGAGTTACGCTGGTCGACGGTACCCGCGTAAAATAAGTTGCGCAAGCACACCTTTTGTTGGTATTTCACATTGGCATCGAGAGGCAGCGCATTCCAGTACTCGGTAATGTCCTGGCCTGCTTTCTGTCGAAACAAGTCCACGATCGAGTTGTCCATAAAATCGGTACTGGTATTCCCCGAGACGTTCTGTCCCTCCGGCGCCTGGATGTGTCGGCCGCCCATGGTATAGAATGTAAGGTCGTACACTTCATTGTCGAGAATGGCCCAGCGACGGGTGGTTGTGATGCCGTTGATGTTGGTCGGGTTGTTAGCCTGATTGGCCATGTCTTTAGGCGTAAAACCCATGTTGCCCAGCTTGTAGTTTTTGCGAAGGTACATCATCTTCTCAAAGTACCAATCTGGCCGATAGTCAGTCGTTGAGGCTCGAAAATCGTGATATCGCGAATTGCTGTCGGTCGAATTGGCGTGGAAGTCTAGGGATATGTAAGGAGACACATTACCGTCCGTGCCTTGGCAGAGGGCCGAGACTTGGACAGGAAAGAGATCGGATGCATCCGTGCCAGCATAAGACAAGATGCCGCTCGAGGGAATGACTTCAGTGGCCCAATGGTGCGGGGCAAACTTGGTCAAGTCAAAGACCTCACCGCGGATAGTGACGTACGCGTTGTCCTTGTCGGCGTGGTTCTGCAGCTCGGATTGTGAGAATACGTCCTGCTTGGGGCAAATAATGTCACCAAAGCCAACAAGGAACCAGATGACGAAACCAGACATGAAAAAGATAATGATACAGAGTGCGACTTTTTCGCGCCAGGCCATCTGGATATCCTTGCGCCGCATGTGGCCACACCACACCAGAAACTTGGTCGGGATCCACCATGTCAAGAACCAGACAAACGCGACCCACCGCTTGCGCCCTGCCGTCGGCTTCTCGTCCTCCTCGACCGGCTCCGGTTCCTGCGGGAGCATCTTTTTCATTTCCATGTACCCCGAGGCATTGGATGTGAACGCGTCCGAGCCGGCCTGCGACATGGCTTCGTTGTAGCGCTCGCGCTCAAAATCGTCTTCGGACACAAAAGACCGATCATCGGCAAGGTGCTCCACGCGGTGCGGCATGGGCAGGCCTGCCGTGGCTGCGGCATGGGCATGGAGGGTGCGTCGATCCGAGTATTCAGAAGCAGCGCCCGACATGAGGTCGGCTCCGGAACCGTATGAATAACTCGACATGGCGTCGTGGCTCAGGTCGCGGTGCATGCCCATGGCAGAACCCGCTGCCACGGCCGCCATGTTGTGCTCGACCCGTCGTTCGTCTTTTTGCCGTCGCTGTTCGTCCTTTTCCATCGCGCGGATCTGGTCTTCCAAGTGGCGCCAGGAGAGTTCGCTTAAGAATATCTATACTGCGACATGAGTGATTGCTTGAAATAAGGGGAAGCATGGGACTTTACCCGGCTGGTGCCCACCGCTGCTTGGGTGTGCATCCACCCAAAGATAGCGAGCGCGGCCTCACACCGCGCTTGGGGCGTACGTTCAGGCTCAATCCCGACAGCGTTCAGGATGCCGTGGTAGCGCTCGCAAAATTCTTCATGGTAGTAGGACATCGTGTAAGCTGTCTGCATGCGTGCTGCGATCTGCGCAAGGCCGAGCGCACGCACCTGAGCACGCACCCGCTGTGGGTCAAACAGATTGGGCGTAGCTGTGTCACTGGGCCGCAGACAAAAGACGAACCACGGTGAGGTCTCATCGAGGGTAGCCATCAGGTCGCTCAGCGACGACTGTATCTGGTGGAGTGCCATGGTGCAGGATTTATCCTGAGGCTTCTCTGACGAGCTTGGATTCGCCTCACTCTCATCTGCATTCGTTGCACGGTTGCGGCGTGTCGATTTTGTGCGTCGCATCGAGGGTGTTCGGCTCGGCTTGTTGACTTGCTGTGCGTTGAGGATCGCGTCCGACTGTCTGGGATGGGCCTCGGTGTGGACGCTTTTATCGGCAAAGAGGCCGACGACAAATGCGTTGTATGACTCGGGCGTGTCTTCGTTGCCCCGGAAGAGCGAGACAAAGTCAGGGCTGAGGATATCCTTGTTGCTCTCGAGGAAGCCGCTCGGGTCGTACGTGACCTGGCCGCCGTAATGTTGGATGGCAAAGTGGCGTGCACCGGTCGTAGCGGTCTTGATAGCAAAGGAGTCGTGTCCGCCATTGTATTTGCAAAAGGTGTCGAGCATATTGGCATCCGTGCCGCGGCTGGAGGATTTGCTGTAGTGGTTGATAATATCGAAAAGACCGTGTTTGGGTCGTTCTAGGAGCTCGATGCAGGCGGCATTATTAAAATAGGGCACGTCAGGCACATCGATGCCTTCGAGTCGATAGTCGCTCACGTCTGTCTCAAAGAGCTGGCGCAGCATGTAGTTGTGGATGCGTTCCGAGAAGAAATTAACGCAGTACTGTTCGAATTGAGCGCGCGCGTAATAGGTGTGCGGGCCAGGCATGTCGAGGATACCAATCACGTTGTGGACTGTGTCGCTGCAGAGCTTGGCGTTAATCTGCTCGACGAGCCATGCAAACAAAAGTGAATAGAGGGCCACAACGAGCTCGTCGCGCTGCTGCGCGGCTTGTTCGGCGTTCATGATCAGGGTGGTGACGTCTTTTTTGATCATTTGGGTCTTGTAGGTGAGGACATCTTCGAGGGCGCGAGGCTGGACGCCGAGGAAGTCGGCGACGATATCGAGGACATCTCTGTTCTTTACAAAGGCGGCTTCTTGTACGGTGCTGTCGTCGACAAATTGGAGGTTGCCAAGGTGCAAGAGACAGGCGAGGAGTTGCATGATGCGTGCCTGGTGTCGCTTGCCGATATTAAGAGACCGAAGCGCTAATTTCAGAGCCTCGTAATTCTCAGCATGGTCGGGGCCAACAATGGCACTGGAGCGTGCGAGATAGGCATAGTGCGCGGGCTCGGTCAAACGCAGGATTGACTTTTCTTCGGAGCTTGCACCGGCGAGGAGGTAATAAAAGACGTGGAAGTTATCTTCCCCCGCAAGACAGTGGGCGACCCGCTTCTTCTCGAGCAGGTAATTGAGGGTTTTGACACCTATCATCCGACCACGCTCATTAAACTGGATCTCAATGTACTTGCCAAACCGCGATGCGTTGCTGTTGTGGGCGGTGCGCGCATGGCCGAACGCTTCGAGGACGAGCTGGGCGTTGAGGATCTGGTTCTGGAGTTTCGACTCCTTCTTTTGGCTGCTTAGTGCAATCAGGTGGTGCAGGATAGATTTAGCTGTCTCTGATTTGCCGCTGCCCGTCTCTCCACTAGACAACGGTGCTATCAGTATACAAATACTCATATGGTAGCAGGATGGCGAGTTTGATCGGGCTGTACCTGAGAATAAGAGACTGATCTACTGCTGTGCGGCGCATATGGAGGTATGCTTGATTCGTGATCTGATAAATATGGGGCAGGAGCTGGTCTTGATCCGCTGGGAGGGCCTTGTATTCTGCCACATAGTCCGGTGAGCTATGCGACATGAGCGTGTCTTTGTACGGGTTCATGGCGACGAGGATGGAGTCGCTGATCCGGGTATAGATGGAGTCATTGTCGAAACGGACCCTGAGGGTCGCCGTGATGGCATCTTCCGTGGCAGGGCTGAGCAACGTCAGATCGCCTACGTCCTGGGGCTTGTTCTTTGGCTTGGCCATACTGTCGCTGTCCAACCGAAAGGAAACGTTTCTCCTGGTAGTATAGTGTTCTACTGTGTGTGTATGGTATATATATGATGATTATTTTTTGGGTGGACTGGCAGAGGGGAGAGAAAGGGGCACACGTTCCCGGGTATTTCCACTTCTTTCTTTCTGTCTCGCCTGCGCGGGCTTGACACCAACACGAATCTGGCAGGTGCTTTGATTTGGTAATGAATGTGATATTTTTGATCCCTTTTTTTTTTTTTTTTTTTGTTTGCTATCACTAAAAAAGCAATTAGACCACTTTCTCGGTTCCTGTGTAATGAACGTTGGATGCAAGTGACGTACGTCTGTTTATATATGAGTATTGGGTTCGGTGTGCGTATGTAGAGTAAAATAAAAGAGAGAGAAATGCAAAATACAACAAGAAGAAAGAAGGAAAAGGGGTTGGTTATAAGGTAATATGGGTGGAAGGTTCCGAGTGTCTCTGCTCTAGAACCGGACTTTCCGCTTGCGACCTGTGAATTTGGAATCTCTGGCAACAGGTTTATCACCACGATCGCGATAGACCTTCTTCTTGTGATTGATCCACTCCTTGTCCTTGACCGACTTCCGCTGGCTCTTGTTCTTTTTTATCACAGCCCGTCGTTTACCGTATTCAATGGACTTGGCCTCGTCCGGGTGCAGTTCTCCATCCTCACCCAGCGCCTTGGGCATCTGGTTCCGCACACCTGTCTGCTGACCCGCGAACAAACACAGGTAGTACTTCTTTGCTTTTTTCGAGTTGGGGTAGTCCACAAGAAGACCACCCTCGAAACCACAGCGGGTTGCCACGTCAATAATAAGCTGAATCTGGTCGTCATTTTCGGGGTAAAACTGGAAGATGGCACGTGCTCCCTTTCGAAGGGATGCGTAGAGAGTCGAGAAGAAACGTTGAATGCGTGCCTTGGGTCGGTTGATGGCCTTGTCTGCATTGCAAAGCCATTGCAGTACGGATATACTAGATAAAAATAACAACGGGAGGGTGTGAATATAAATAGAGCCGTAACTAAATATATATCGAATGTATAAGCTGTACCTGATTGCACCGTCAAACGTGCCCGGCCGAAATCCGACACCCTGACCAGCATCTTGCAAGAGTAAATCACCCTCCACTTCTCTTTCCTGTGCAACATCTACAGTAAAAGTATTTAGCATGGGCAAATTATATCATTAATCATTGTCTTCCACATACCGAGCATAGATGGTGAAATGTCCATGCCAACCCAAGTGTGACCTTCCTCTTCGAGAATTTCGCCACTCAGGCCTGAACCACATCCGATATCGAGCAGGAAGGCAGGGCCAGGAGGCAGATTCAAAAGTTCAAGTGCACGGTATGCCATGTCGGCTTGTACAGACGCAATGCGCGAGCTATGCCGGAATGAGTATCCTGAAAGCTGTCAAAAAGAGGGCAGAGCTTACTTTTCGGTATACTTTCTTGCCTCCGTATCTCCGTAGAACTAAATATTACAAGGACGATGAGCACAATGTAGTGTAACGTTGAATAACCCATACGATTTCAGGAGGAGCAATGTGCTCTGGGCGTGACATGGTGCTGGAGGGGTGTGTGTGTAAAACGGAGGAGAGAAGAAAAAGATAAAGTTGGTTGCATAGCAAGAAGCGTGACTGAGTATATTCTTGTGTGGCTGGGAAAATGATAGGCACAAGGCCAATTTAGTTCAAGGTTGCTTCTCCAAACACACACACCCAGACCGCAACATAATATGATACATTTGCTTGGTGTCAATCTGCCTGACAGAAAACTCATTGGGTAAATGGCAGTGTCATTGTGCGCTATGCATTCCTAACCACTGTACTCTGTGCTATCCAGTGTTGCGTTGCAGTACTTTTACGGCATTGGCGAACCTACCGCCATGAAGCTGTGCACTCAGCTCAAGCTCAACCCGACGGGCCGCGTTCAGGACCTCACCGAAACGCAAATCAGCGAACTCACCAATACTCTTTCGGCTATGACCATCGAAACCGACCTGAAGCGCCAAGTCCGTGACCACGTCACCCATCATCGTAATATCAACAACTACATCGGCCGTCGTCACGCCATGAGCTTACCTGTCCGCGGTCAGAAGACGAGAAACAACGCAAAAACGGCAAAGAAGCAGAACGGCCGGTGGATTCAAAAGCGCGGCTACAGCATGTATGTATATGTCATTTCCTGATAGAAGATGAAACGTTTATTCTTACTCCTGTTTCTCCAGCTGGACCCAGATGCAATCCTCGCCTCTGCAAAGCTTCCTCAACCGCCATTCCACCTTATAGACAACCCATCACCCCGACCCATTCCAAGAAAAAGAGTGTTTTTTTTTATGTACAAAGAAGTTTAATCCTGTATTTACAGTTTTCATTATCGTGTTGGACCTTCAGCCCTTGATCCTCGAGAGTACGCCCTGGAAAATGATCTGAGGTGCTTCTGTCGCCGGCCATTTCTCGCTCAACACCACCAAATCTTCGATATCGATATCACTATTGGAGAGCTGAATCATGCGTGAGAATCGGTCTGCATACAAGCATCCGCTTCTCTTCTACTTACTGTAGCTTCGTACACTTGCTTTGTCGACTCGTCCAAATGAATCTCGAGTTCTTCGTGTTTGGACGTCGCAAATCGTATACGAATCAGAGTCGGTGTTGGCATCTCTAGGGATTCAACTCCAAGCAGATTCTCGTAGTCTTTTTTCATCGCATTATACCTATACGAATACGTTTCAGCAAATATAACAACTGTGAAAGTGATGTTTTTTGCACTTACCGCGTCAACATTCTTTCCATGGCCTCCTTCATAGTAGAGCTCTTTTCTAGCGCTCCCTTTGCTTTGGATTCTGCCAAACGACGCTCCTCTTCCCGGATGGCGAGATCGCGCTTTATTTGTGCGAGCTCTTTACTCAGGTTTGCCGTGCGTTCTTTCGTGTCGTCAATCTCCATGTTGACTTCTGCGTCTTCTTCCATCAAGCGCTCGTTCTCGGTCTCCCACTCTTCAAGCGAAATTGGCTCATCGTTACCCACGAGTTTGTCGATGCGATCCAGCTCTTCATTCTAACAGAATGACATATATGAGTCGACCAAAGTCTTGTTTCTATGCCTTGCTTCCCATCACTCACGTCGCGTCGGATTTGGGTGAGGATCTCCGTCGCCTTATCCGCTTTCTTCATAAGTGTTTGGTATCCTATGTAAACAGTTCAATGAATGCCTATATCTAGATCCGTACTTAACTTACTTTCCGCAACCACATAATAGCGAGATAATGCATCCTTCAAGCTTTCGTTATCGATGTCGAGCAGGCTCAATTCACTCTCGATGATTTGGCCCGCGCTTTCTATGAGATCAGTGAGTTTATTCTGCAGTACTTGTTTAAAGCGATTATTACTCTTTTCCTGTAGTTGCTCTTTGTCGGGCACTTGCAGCTGATCAGACGACAACGTGGCCTGAAGGAACTTTTCTTTGCATTCTTGCCGAATAAATTTTGCCTTGCGTCGGATAACGTGTGCCTGAGTAGTAATAGTAGATATATTTAGACAAATCCAGCGTTCGAGATCTTGTTCCTTCCGTTGTGGTTCAGAGACTTACTTTGTATGCATCAATCGTGGCATTGAGTTCACTAGGATGTTGTCCAAAATGTAGTGACTCAGTATTGCGCGCTGTTTTGGCGTCATAATCCTTTAGAATGGAATCCAAAGACAGGTCGAGAGCGTGCAGATCGCGTAAATATCTAAAGCCCTATGAGCACGAAGAGAGAGAGGAATAGTCAATGAGGGTGAATTACGCTTCGAAAAGGTCTGGAATAGGTGTGTTGTCGTTGGCCGCCATGATATTAAGGCGTGTATCAGAAAAGAAAAATATCTGATGCTATGAAGTCCGGCCTTCCCATTGACTGTGATGCTATCAACCCCGCTTTTACTAGCTATCCTTACATCTGCCGACTGGTATACAGGCTAGCCAAGAGTAGCGGTGTATGCACGGCTAAGTAGTCGCAAGAATGGCCAAGCTGCATACTGTATGTGAGGCAAGGCAAACATGGATCGTATTCGTCGTCCTTTCCCCATTTTAACAGCAGCAACTTGTCGTGCTTTCCTATGACAAGACGAGTATGAAGAAACGCTGACAAAAGTTTGTTCTGAAGGGCATGTTTACCATCTCAGCTGCCGCCAATCACACTACCAGTTAACCATAATTTTCATTAAAATGGTACCATCTGATATATCGTGGTTTGCAATTTTGACACAAGGGCCTACTTGCTTTCTGGATCATGCAGTAAGGTTACCCTCTTTCCCATAGCTTCCTGCCCATTTGATGCTTCATATATGAGCAGCATGGTGGTAATCGTGATGTCTTCTCCTACAGCTACGAGCGTTTACCACTTGTCGATTTCACTGAACTAAAACGGAGCGCCGTATCGCTCATCATTGGAATCATCTGTACCGTAACAGAAACTGTTACGAGGCTCCCCACAGAGCTGATGGATCAATGATCGGATGTATTTGCGAGTAATGACGTGCGTTTCAAAAAGTGCGACTGGAGAAGAACAGCAAAATCGAGCCCAAGATAGTGCTTCTTCGCCTGAGTATGCAGGATCGGTTACATTTCTATTTGCTTGGTAGTAAACCATGGACAGATACGTTAATGGAATATACAGCCTCATATCTATATCTATATATAATAATCTTAATATTCCGTACATCCATAATTACATAAGCAAGACACAAAAGACCTGGTTCAATTCCCGGGCAGGGCGTCTGCCAAAGTAGACAACTTTGAGACGTCAACGGTACCTGACGTCAATCTTCATCAAGGTCTTTTCACCTGTGTCCTTCGGTAAATGTGAACCGCGTGATGGTAAAGTAATCCAATGAATCCTCTGAAACGCAAAAGATACCTGACGTCAATACCTGTCAGGGACCATATCTTTGAGCTCTTTTTCCCCATTGGTAAAACGTGGATTGCGTGATAGCTTGGTTAGCCAATGGAACCTATGAAACTTGGAAAAAAGCTCGACGTCAATCCCTGTCAGGTCCTTATCTTTTACTTCTCCTTTCCCATTGGTACAGCTCACCCGAGTCCTTGCATGAATATCGATTGACACGCGCTCTTTCTCATAAAAGGTCTTCTGTTTTTTCTCACGTCCACTTTTCTTCTTTTTTTCTTTACCCTGGTCAAGTCATACTGCTGGCAAGTATATACGAAAGAACTATAGTTACAAGTATAAACTAATAAGAAGTGCAACATAGACCACTGCATCCCCATAAGTCCCTCTGCCATCGGTTGCCCGTCCACAACTGCACCGGTGTGCATGAAAGTAAGTTGTCGCGTCAAGAGTACATGGTTCTTGGACCGCACTAACCTCCTTCTGAATGTATACTTAGCTTTCCGTCTTCTTGCTCGCCTCTCCTCCTGTCTTCTCCTCCGTTCGCGCCTCTTCCATCGGTTTTTTTTCCGCTTTTTCCTCTGCCCGTAAGTGAAACAGATTCAGGTCTATGCAATGAATATGAGACATTAACACTCGTTTCAGTTCCGCTCCTTTCTCGCGTCCCCTTTGCGTCTCTTCCTCTCCGCCTCCTCTGCCTTTCTTCTTTCCCGCTTGCGACCCACTAGCCGGCGATGGTGGCCACCGTTGAAAAAAACCTTATAGACATCGCCCTTGCGCCAAATGTCTGCTCCCCGCCCACCGGTAAGTGTTTTGCAACTGGGTAATGCTCCACTGTGACTCAAACGTGTATTCAGCTCAGGTGAGGCGGCGGCCGCGCGCCGTGAGCGCGCATCAACGACCCCACGCCGGTATGTATATTATATATGAAGGGTAGTCCACGAGAACTGATTTCGGAACGAAATTTCGTAGGCTAGTTACGCATAAACTGTAAGAAGTATTTGCTTTCGTACATTTGCGTAAATTCGCGTGATAAAACAACAAAAAAAAAATCGATACTATAAAACGTGTAAATACTGTATGCACGCGCATATTTTTAATCGGTGAACCAATGGCGACTGAGCCCTGGGATTGTAGAGCTGCCATCCAAGTTTGGGTTTCAGCGTTGGCAGCTTCCGTGCCGCTGGTAGTTTATGTGTTTACGATGCAGTAGTTATGCACAGCGCACCGAACCGCAGACGTGTCACTCTTCCGTACGTGATACCGAGAGCCTTTTTATTTCTTGTGCTCTGCTTTTTTGTTTCCTTTGCTTCGTTTGCTTTCCTTTCCCTTTTTCCTCTGTTCTCTCTCTTTTTTTTTTTGACTCACCTTCCAAATCACTATGAACGCAACTACACTTCTTTCAGAACGACAAAAAGATGAGCTGTACTTAATCATAACTACTGAGTGGTGGGGCATGTTAACAAGGGCTTACACCCGATTACAGGCACAAAGCGATTCTGGGGTATCTCGACAGTTGTGGTTTCACACAAGCATTCATGGCGCTCAAGACGGAGAGCCAAATCCAGGAGCTCGATAGCAATAACAAGTATGCAAATCTGCTTGAGAAGAAGTGGACATCAGTGATACGGCTACAAAAGAAGGTCAGATGGGAGAGATAGAAAAAAAAAAGACGAGTGTGTGTACAATGTTGGAAGTGTCATATTGAAATATTGCAAGTGGGCATGTTTAGATCCTCGAGCTGGAAGCCAAAACATCGCAGATGCAGGAGGAACTCAGCACGGCTCCATCACGCAAAAACCTAGGCGAAGCCGACTGGATTCCGAGGGCACCAGCTAAATTCAGTTTGATGGCGCATCGTAGCCCTGTCACCCGCGTTGCCTTTCACCCTGTCTATCAGATCCTCGCTTCCGCTTCCGAAGACGCCACCATCAAAATATGGGATTATGAGTCCGGAGAATACGAACGTACGCTCAAGGGTCATACCAAGGCAGTACAAGATGTCGTTTTTGATGCCAAAGGCAATCATCTCAGTACGTACAATACATGCCTTTGCTCACTTTCCAGAATTTCGAGTTACTCATTTATCATCCCGTCAATATCGCGCATCCCATCTGTGTGCTACACCCCACAAAAATTTAGTCTCCTGCTCAGCCGACCTGACCATCAAAGTCTGGGACATCAACAACGACTATAAATGCACGCGTACGCTTTACGGACATGACCACAGCATTTCATCAATTGCCGTTCTCCCTGGCAGCGACATTATCGTCTCCGCCTCGCGAGACAAGACTATCAAGTTTTGGGAGATGACATCGGGGTAGGTCCCAGATTGGGGGTTGAGGACGAGGGGTGCGCCGTTCAGTGTGGAGTGTGGGTTGCAGATTCGTTTGATAAACATTACGCCATTAGATACTGCATCAAAACTCTCTCAGGGCACCTTGATTGGGTGCGCTCTGCTATCCCCAGCGAAGATGCAAAGTATTTGGTGACCTGTTCGAGTGACCAGGTATGTAATGCTAGCATGTGATTTCTTTTTTTTTTTTCTTTGCTCTTAGAGGAAGCAAACTGAGCATGCACGATTTTTAAGACTGCCCGCGTCTGGGATCTTACCAAAGGTGACACAAGAACGGAGCTCAGGGACCATGAACACGTCGTCGAGTGTGCCATATTCCTTCCGCTGAATACGTACGGCTATATCGCCGAGTTGATTGGAGATACCAGCGTAAATATTGAAGAGAGACGGAAGTAATAGGTGCCTGTATGTATTCTGACACATGTGAGCACAGCGAAAGGAGCAGGTACCAGCACAGTACGTGGCAACAGGCTCGCGGGACAAAACAATCAAGCTGTGGGATGCTTCGACTGGGCAGCTTTTGCGCACACTGGTAATACCCAAAAACACTCCTACAATGCTATACACACTTATAAACTCCTTGTATGTATAGGTGGGCCATGATAATTGGGTCCGGCAACTCACTGTACACCCGAGTGGAAAATACCTCGTCAGCGCATCAGACGACAAGAGCATCAAGATATGGGACCTGAGGTCCGGACGCTGTGCCAAATCCATTGATGCGCACGACCATTTTGTTACATGTATCTCGTAAGGATGAGGAGAACCACCTTTATACCATCTTATGAACTACTTTGCATATCAGGTACTGCCCAAATTTACCGGTGGTGGCAACTGGAAGTGTCGATCAGACGGTGCGTATCTGGCAGTGTCGGTGATCATGCGATACGACACAGCAGCATCGATTGCAGGCCCTCGCCGGTCTCCAAAGCTTTAATAATTCCAGCTTGTTCTCGTATATGTACTCTTGATATCATATTTTGCCGTCTTGACTACGGCTGTGCAGCTTGACACATCTGTTGTGCTTGCTATAGCTCACACACCTCTTTTATTTGACTTTTCTTTTCAATTTATAAACAGCTGATAGAAAAAAAAGAAGCATATAATATGCTTGACAGCCGCCTTTCCAGCGGGACACGAGTGGGACCTTTAACAGGACGCGAAATTCGTCATGCTGGACGTTGCTCGCAACCTCAGAATTTTGAATACTCCGAGTACTGGAGTCAGCCCTTCTGCTGCATTCTCCTGCATTGACTATTGACTGCTCTCACATTCCTCTGAGACGATGGACATTTCTTGCTGGGGAGGGACTGGCAAGTATGTCGGGCTATAGTTGAAACCTTCTTCAGGTCTTCTTGTGCTGATAGTAAAAGAGAAAATGAAAGAAAAAAATACTCACAATACTGGACGTAAAGGGCTTGACGTCGATTACGATGAGCTTCGTCTAGAAGAGCATGTTTATACGAGCCAAAATAATTTGCTGTTGCTGTATAGTGTCCAATGTATTTCTACGTATCGCCATCACAGAGCGTTTGTAACAGTTGTAGCTGACAGCTTAATCATCGCGATATGGCATAAAGATATGTCTGTAAAAAAGTTTTTCTTGCCCGGTTGCTGGGAGTAAACTTGACATAGTTATGTGGAGAATATGTTACCTGACGTGGCAATGCAGCATATGCTTCCTCATTGTGTTGCTCTCAGAAGTTACTGGCAGGGAATTCGAATCTTTGGTTTCGTATCAAATGTTTTTTCCGGGGCAGAAAAACAGAATTATCTAGAAGAATTTGTAAAATATCTCTCGGTACGAGATTTTGTAGAGTGACATCCTCGCAACACGACCAAGTATTGCTTCATGTCACCAGGTGTGCATGAAGACACTGAAGTGGTGTCTAACAAAGAGCTGTGTCGTTCTCCTTCTCAAACCCCTCGGCATACTTTGCGGCGTCGGTTTAAAGCCAGCTCTCCCCCATTTTGGAAAAGAAGTCAGCAAGAGCTGGGTAAACAAATTCAAATATATCCATTCACACTTTTAAAGACGTCAAAAGGGCAGGTGACACTCGGCGATAATTTCTCCAAAAGAAAGCCGACCAGCCCATTTGCGGAAGCAGTGTTAATGTCGCTGTGTGACCATAGGCGACGGGCAAGAATCCGGCCGGGCCTGCACGCGCGACGAATATTTTTCCGGCAGGGATTTGATATAAAAAAGCAAGAAGTCCGGTTGTTTTGTTTTTTCACCGCCCCCTACTTCTTCTGTTTGTATACTCAGCATGTCATCCAAGTCGTCCTCATCGCTGACCGGCTACATTAGCACAAAGCTGTTTCAATATGAGCTTATGACGGCCGTCTATGTCATGGAGCCATGGGAGAAGACGCTTTTCAGTAAGTATCACAGAGCCCCAGGTCTGGCGACAGGAAATGGATTCATCCTTTCAACATGATTAGACGCTGTGCTTCTTGTCCTTTTCTCGTTATCATTTGCTACTGTTTATCAGTATACACCTGTCATGATTAACAAGGTCGTCGCGCTGGCTCATTGAGCCTAAATTTTATATCCATCCTCCCCCCAAACGTGCACGTCCTCTTGCTCCAAGACACGCCGGTACCCATATTCGCAAAACCATTACGCTTCTCTCCTACGAGCCAATTGTCCATATTACTCATCATCCTAACCCTGGAATGCTTATTCTTTATGTCTATACATTAATAATACATTAAACATCATGTACGTCTACCGTGTTCTTTACTATTCTGTCGTCTGGCGGCTGCGCAATGCATCGTGCTGTCTGTGTGTGACACCCATGTGAAGTCCGCTCCGAGTTGGTAATCTCAGCGAAACAACCGTGACTTCAAAAACACACGGAATTACTTTTGACTTCTGCGTTTCCGGCATCCATGGCGCACATTATCATGCTATCTTTTCGCGTGAAAGCATTCCAAATTGGACAGAAAAGTATTTGATCAACACAACGCGACGCTACACCATTCAAATGCATCATGTAAGCCGTGGCAGCGTCAGTAGAATGTGTACAGTTATCAAAACACGGACATGGACCGATGCGCTGGATCCAGTGGCCCATGGTAAGGGTAGACATAATGCGCAGCTTCAATTCAATGAGTAACAATGGTTGAGTTATCGATGAAAAGAGTTCAGCAGACACTATGAGAAGTTCCATTATCTTCTCTGGTTCCTAATGCAACTGGGCTGCCCAAAGCGTCCCCAAACATGGCGAATGACAAGGTGAAATTGCTCCGTCGGATGTGCTTTTATGCGTTTCAATTTTCTGCCCCTGAACACCAAATATTCGGGCCCTGAGTGACATTTTACTGTCTGTTGGGTAGTTACGCTGCATAGATTCACTGAATTATGGATTATTTGATGGCGAGTGAATAAATTACCAGGACTGAAAGATACATAGGAAGTGGATATATGCTCTGTATCATTGGTGATGTTGTGTATGTGTATGTTTTAAATGCAATGTATGTATGATTTTGTGAAAAAGGAAGCAAGGTAAGGAAACGGAGTGAGGGTAGAAGTTTCGGTTTCAGGCGACAATCGTAACTTGTGGTCTATCGTAGAGCCCATTTTCGGCGGTATGCTAGGTCATGTGGATGATGCGTACCAGGATGGCGGCCTGATGGATGGTGGTGGCGCTGATAGTAATGCACTTCATCCATAGGCGGATGGGCGACAGGGCGTGGCCGGGCTGGTGGCCGGTATACGCTCGCGCCGCCGTCTTCGCCGTAATAATACCTCGATGGGGGTGGACGTCGCCGATAGTACCTGCTACTGGGTGCTTCATCTTGAACAAAGTAGTCATATCCGTCGACATCGTCTGGATCTTCATAGTCATACTCGTAGCCGTAGTCATCGTAGACTTCTTCGTCCTCGTCCTCGTCGTCTGTGGGGTTCTCAGGCGGGTAGAAGTACTCCTCGGGTTCTTTCTTTGAGAAGCGCACGCGCTTCTGTGTTTGTTGTGGGACAATGGGGGCAGTTGCGCTCGTGGCCGGTTTCCGCTGGATACGGTGACCGCTACTGCTGTTGCTGTTTTGGCGGTGCGGTATCGGAGACGAAGCAGTCGATCCTGACGGGTCTTGGAGCTGAACGGGTTTGCGTCTCGTATAGGACCCTTGACGACTGACAAAATTCTGCTGTTGCTGCTGTTGTTGTTGCTGCTGCTGTTGCTGCTGCTGCTGTTGCTGGTATAATTGAGGCATGAGGAAGGGTATGAGCTGTGCAGGGATATGTCCCATGTTGGGCGTGCCATAGAGCGGCATGCCTTGCTGAAACATCATTTGCTGCTGCTGCTGTTGTTGCTGTGGATATTGAAAATAGGGAAATGTTGGAGGAGGGTGTCCCATATGTTGCTGTTGTTGATGTTGCTGTGGGGTGTTGGACTGAGATTCAAAGGGAAGCAGGGAGTGGGTCGAAAGCAGTTTCAAAAGTGGACCGTGCGAAGCGTCGAGCGGGTAGAATCCGGGGGATGAAAACTCGGCGGGCGGCGTCGCACTCGCTTGCACCGATCGCCGATCAAAGATCATTAGGTCTTTTGATCGATCTCGCCGCTCGTCAATAATAAGAGGCTTCTTGCCTTCCACCAGCGGTCCCGTTACTGCTCAGACGTATAGTCACTGCGTCAGTGGCAAGCCCAACCTATCTAACTTCTTCTCATTGTTATTGTTATTACCGAGAACAACAGGAGGATGGCCGGTCGACGTCGTTTCTCGTTTGATGACCACAATGGGTTCAGGATTGTCCAAGGTACAGGGCACATGGAGGAGGACAGGAACGTGCGGGCCATACTCGGCCGCACTGTTGCAGTTATAGACGTGTTGATCCAGTTTTGAAAATCAGAAGCAGCGGACGTTTTGAAATAAGGGTGAGAATAGGAAAAAACAAGACGGGTCAGGAATGAGTGACGGACGAGTAAGCAAAGAAAAGCAGAGAGAGGGAGAGAAGAAAAAGCAACGAGAGAAAGAATAGCTCGGCAACACCAAAACAGTATATGCCATAAAAGGGAACCCTTGGGTACTTGTTGTGTGTGTATTGAGTGTGTTATGTGTTCATTTATGCAGAATGTTGTTGTTACTTTTCATTTGGATCAACGAATAACAATCAGTGGTCACCCTCTGTTTGGAAACGGGGTCAATGACAGCCCGTTTGGCTTGGATGGCTGCCAGCTTGCCATTAAAGACCCGTTGAGCATTGCGTTGGTGTGGAGCGGCCGTAGCACGTTGTACTGCGCATAGTAAATGCCACAGACGTTGCACAGTGTCTGGTATTTTCATTTCGCTTTTAGTCATAGCACCAATGGGCATCCTTCGTTACCTTATCGCCAAGAGGTCCTCGTCTCACCGCCGGCGTTTCGTTGATACGACAGCGGCAATGGCTGCAATTCCAGCTCTGTGCCACATCTACAATAAAATAAATACGTCAGTCATCTGCGCGGTCAGCCGATATATAAAAATGACATACCGTTAGACGATGCCTGAAGCTGGATGGTCTGCATCGCATCTCGGCCCATTTGCTGCGGTTCGTCATCCGAGAAGTCGAGTGAGCCGCCTGCTGCTTCAGCCGCAATGTTTTGTCGTGCCTTCAGAGCACTGCGTCGCTGCGAGTAACCGGACTCATGCTTATCACTGGCATCGTCGTTGGGTTGGGGTGGCACCAGCACAACACCAGTACGGTGTGTGGTCAATGGTTCACGGTCAGGCATGACCATACCCCTTCGCCCGCGCCCTTGTCGTCGCTTCCTCCTACAGACACAGATTAGGATGACCATCACATAGTGCCTTCTTCCTTTTTCTCGGTTTTTTTTTTTTTTGCCACGTACCGTGCCTCGCGCATGCGGTCGCGTTCCAATTTTTGAACTTCTGCATCTGTGTATTCCATAACCGCAGGTGTGAATCTGTCCGCCATGTCTGCTTCACGGACGATACTCTGCAAGGAAGGGCGAAAACACTTGCGGAGCTCCAGATCGGTGACCGTATCCCCGTCAAACTCATGACCGCTGATGAGCAAGGACTTCGTATGGGTGTGCACCTGTTCACGAATGGAATGCGCAATGGCTGACCTATCAGAGAGATAAGGGAAAAGGCATAAGTGGGTTACTGATGGATACTGTATGGATCATCACTTGCTTGAATTCACCACCTAGACCCAATTCGGTCACCAGAACGTGGGCAAAACATTCTGGTGAGTTCTGACGGCAGTTGATATCCCACTCAAACTGATCCACGAGGGCCTGGTTGCCAACCGTTATATCCAGCTAAAATGAATCGGGTTATGTACTATCTCCAATGTATGATCAGTGCATACCTTGATCACGAGTCGTAGCTCGGCTTGTGGCGATCCAGATGATACGATGTCTTGCGGCAAAGGTGTGGAAGCGCCATCCGATTTTTGAAACACTTGCAGCATTTGCTCCGTGTCTTCGTTTTGCTCAGTCACCGTGTCATTCTGTGTCACCATGCTTGATGCATGCAAGTAATAGTCCTCCACTTGCTGACGGATGGCTTGAGTGATGAGAGGATTGAATGTGGAGGTCGGTAGGCGTAGGTCTTCGCACATAATGTCTGCAAACTGCTCAGGGGTTATCAGGATTTCTGTGTAGACATTTATGATGAGATACGAAGCAATAACGTGCATCATGACGTGCTACCGTTGAGATTCCAGGTAAAAGTATCCCGCACGACATAGCCGTCCACCTCGAGATCGATGCGGATCGGCACCAAGGTATCTTCGGTGTCCGCCTGCTTCTCCAGATCCTTGGATGAGCTAGAGGGCGAAATGTAATTAGACGGTGAACCGGGCCGATGAAGCAGCTCACGTACAAGCGAAATTCGGTAGATGTTCGCGGTCGTTTACGGTAACGGGGGTATAAGTAGCGGCTTTCGCGTAGACCCGACTGCATGAAACCGGCATGCATGGCCTGTGCTTCCTGACGGTGGCGCAGCTCTTGGTGGACCTTGGTCTTTTGGAGTTCCAAGCGCTGCTGTTCCTGGTTGTCAAAGGCGTCCATGTGAGCTTTGTCGCGTGCCTGATAAAGAGCCAATGTTTTTTTCTGAGAGTCAGTCTGCACAGGGGTAGGTTCGATAGAAGCAGGCGCGGATCTATAAGCCAGAGCGGCAGGAAGAGCCATGTTGTGCGAAGGAGGCGGTGCCTGCTGCTGCTGATGTTGCTGATGTTGCTGCTGCTGCTGCTGCTGCTGCTGTAGTTGTGTATGCGATATTGGTGGTGGTGGTGGCGGCTGGAAAGGAAGGTGGTGCGCGTAAGGCTGTGGGTGATAGAAGCGCGCGTCGTGGTCACGTGGCTGTTTCTGTTGGGAAGGCGCAAACACGGCAGGATTAGGCGACATTGGGTCGTAACTGGCTTGTTGCATTTGGGATCGCATGGACATGGGTGGCTGAGGCGGGTAACCACGTTGCATCTGGTGCTGGTGCTGGTGCTGCTGTTGTTGCTGTTGCAACGCATAATACTGCGCCAACTGCCGTTGCAGGTGCTGTTGGTATGCAAATTGGTTCATGTGCATCCTAAACAGACAACATATACACACCGTCAGTCGTTTTTAATTGTTGTCTACTTGATGTAGTACTTGTACACGCGTGATGATCCAAGGTACACTCGATCCAAGGGCGATCTCAGTCGAAAAGAGAGCGGGGTTTCAGATCCACGTTGGTGAGAAGAACCTGCGCTTTATCCCGCTGTTGGCAGCTCGTGGACAGCCCGTCGATAGCTGGCTAAGAAAAAATAAATACACACCGTACCCCCTTTTCTTACTCTCTTTTCTGCGGTTTATGTCTCGCTAACAGTCACCAGATGAAAACAAGCAGCAGCCTCCTTACGCGAGAGACTACGTTTTCGGCTTCGCGGTCGACTAAAAATAGAATCGGTAAAGTCCCGAGAAGTAGCTTGTTTTATTTTTTATTGGGAACTGTCGAGGTGCAAAAGTAATAGTTTGCTCTGGCCGTTTGTAGGCAGAGTCTCCGTCCGCTGAGAGCAAATCAGGCAACGAAGTATCCCAGGCATATACAAAGGTATAGATGGGTTACTGTCACAAGCAGTTCTCGCTGACGTGAAATCCTGCTCGATCTGATGGCAATAAAGCCCACTAACGACAGCCAGCAGCGGTTACAGGGCAATTGCTCGGCATATTCGAACATAAAATCTCCCCATATCAGGCATTTTGATTGCGGAAACCTAGCTCTCCCCGTTATCGCGTTTCAATTTAGAAATACGAGCTTCGAACGGCTGCTTGAAACTGTGAATCAACACGATCCTTATTGCCGTGTGTAAGGCCGCCAACACGAGCGCACCCTATAGACGCCTATGCATGAGTTTGCTGATCACTCATGTTGGAGTATGTTGCCTGAACAACGACCACCACATTGTTTACTGCTCTATGTGGGGGACGGCCAGAAAGCTGTATATGCCAGGTCCGAGTGCAGGAATTGGTGCTCGTACAGTGCATTGGAGCCAGACCAGAGTGTTTTGATTTCGTAAAGGTTATATAAATTACGTGAGACACTGTTTTGTGCATTATGTCAAATGCATGAAATAAAGCTTCTAGGTGCATGCTACTGTGTATGTGAATGAGATTTGAAGATTGAAAGTGCGTATATAAGGGTGTATATGTGTGCTTGGGCTGTGGTACAAGGTTTCGTTTTGACAGAAGACAACCAAAAACAGAAGTGTGCTCCTGCGACTTAATCTTCCGACCAAAGCGCATTGGCATCTGGGTTATTGTCATCTTGCTGCTGCATTGCGGCGGTAGAATCCGCGTTTGGCGAACCTTTTTCTTTCCACTGCGGTATGTCTTGCGGCGTCTCCTTTTTGGGCTGCTCAGCAGCGTTCGCAAAGGGACCGTGCTCCAAACGGACATCTCGCAGTTCTTGCAACGAGAGTGCGCGCTCCCAGATTCGTATGTCCTGATACCATGCTTCTAAGCTCGGACGCGTATCCCACGGGTCCTGATAGTTGCTGTGTTCCGGTTCAGATGAGCCAAACCACACGCCACGCACCCTTGAATCGAAATGATGAGGCAGGCGCCATCGATTGCTACTTGCAAGCACGTAGCCGTCCATGTAAAGCACGACGGGCGGGAGGTGGGTTGCTGAGCCACTGTTCACCACAAGGCTAAAGTGATGATGCTTCTTGCTCTGGTTAATCGGGGTCGGGATGGCGTGCACTTCCAGATCGGGCTGAACACTCCAATTCCAATCATCTTCTAAGAACACAGTCGAGAGACCGAGCGAGATGGGCGCATGCTTCTTGTTGGTATATGTCTTGACGCGTTCGGTTCGCACATAGAGCTTCGCGCGCTCAGTCTGAATCACGACGGCGGTGCCATTTTCCTTCTCTGTCTCGGTCTTCATCCACCAGCTCACAGTCAGTGCGTCCAGGCGGGTCTCTGTGGGAAGCGAGACAAAGAGATAATTGGCTTCGCCGGCCAGGTGTAAGCCGTCCAAAGTGAAGTCACCGCTCTGGATCAATCCGGAGACTTGGTTTCCCGAGATATCGTTGGCGCGCATGCGGTTCATCCGGACTTCCGTCGTCTGATCCAAGGGCCAATGGCCAACTGAGAAAGGTGTTCAGTGCTCTATATTGTTCGAGGCCCGGTTCTACTTACTGAGTTTATCGTCTCGCATGGTATGGGCCAAGATGTCGCACGAGCCTTGTCGCGAATCAGGTTTTCCGTCGAGCAAAAATGGGCGGAGTTGACAGTAAAGGCTGTTATCGACTTCCATGATCTCTTGCTCGGTGACGCCCCGCATCAAATGCTTCTTGGCTGGTGATTCCCAGATATGGGTGCCAAGATTGCTGGCGAAATCGTAAGTTTTTTCAAGATAGAGTGTGCGCAAGCCGTTCGAATCCCAAAGTGGCCAAAAATACGCGGTATGATTCAAAATGGTCACCTCCTTGTCAAATTGAAGAGCTAGCTTGCCAGGCAGGATCACGGAGTGGTAGTTCCACGCGCTATAATCGAATGTAGCATAGGTAGCGTACCAACGCTGCAAGAAGGGTGCATTAGGGCGTGCCATGATCATGGCGTTGCACAGGCCGACGGAGCCACCTAGTGAGGTGCGAGGTTCAGGTGTAAGCTTCGTCTTTGCAAATGCTAGATCTACTTACCTACACCCTCCTGAGCCATAACGAACGTGTTTTCAAGGAGGTGATCGATCGGTTTGAGCGAAATCAAGTCGAGGTCCAGGTAAATACCACCGAATTCCAGCAATGCCTCGAGGCGCACGACATCGGCTGCATGAGCGAAATGAGCGACGGGGCGACCAAAGATGTTGGTCACCAAGGGAACGTGTCGCAAGGTGAGCATTGGACGTGCGCGTTCAAACATGTCACCGACCGGCACGTAATGATAATGAAATAATATCTTATCGGGTTTGAGCACGTCGTGAGCTGACTTGATGGCGAGGTAGTGGATGAGGTCGAGGGTGGGTTCAGGTCCGCGGAGACCGTAGATAAAGTGGACGATCTTGGGTATCCGCGTACTTGGCATTTCGCTCAACGACACCGCGCGAGCCACTGAAAGTTCTGGGAATGCTTCTGGTCGATTCGCATTTCCAGAAGTCGTGGATGGCATAAGATAATGTTGAGAGAAAAAAAAGGTGGCGATGAGGAGGATGACTAGACGAAGCACCCATCGACGGCTGAGGCCGCAACAATAAGCAGGCTGGGCTTTTCGCTTAAGTGGGCGAGAATTAGGGCGACGTATGTTAGAGGTGGGCAGCATGTCAGAACAAGGGAAGCGAGATTCAGGTCATTGCTCTCACGAGAGCCAGAAGAGAGAGTGAAAAGAAAGTAACTGTTAATAAGTCAAGGAGGACGGCAAATCAAATACAGCTGGTCCCCAATTCTGGGATTCCACGCTACAGTATACACATCAAGCACGCATAGCAAAATGCCGCAATTCTTTCTCATTTCATATGAGCCATAGTGTATATTTGTTTTATATTTTCAATAATCAATACAGACATGCCAACAGTAGCAGAGGGATGGTTGCGTGACGCTCTACATCTTTGCTCCCATGAAAGAGCCAATCTTCGTTGCTTGACGGATACCAAGCTCCAGCATAATTTCTTCACTACCACCTGGTATAGCGTAGGCGCGTACTTCACGGTAGAGGCGCTCGACCTTTTCGCCTTGACCACCTACAATAAATGATAAGTCGGCCAATCTGCATATCATCTATGTTTCTGCTTACCTCGAGTGTAGGCTAGACCGCCAAAGATCTGCGCTGCCTCACGAGCACAGTACTCAAATGTTTGCGTAGACTGTGCTTTGCACACTATGATATGATTAGAATTGAGAAGCTAATTTCAGACAAACACAAAGGTTTCACTTACGGGCAATGTTGCCACCTAGACGAAGAGGCTGGAGGTCCAATGGCATGTGCAAGGTCTGATAGGCAAGGATTTCCATCCAAGCGTGGGTGGCCTCCACTTGCCGGATCATGTGTGCAATCTTGTTGCGGATAACGGGATGATCGATGAGACGCTTGCCAAAGGTCTTGCGCTTGTGAGCATACTACAACGGTCGAATGCGGAAAGTTAGTCTGACGCTGTTGTCAATATCTCGCGCTTTTACCTTAAGTGACTCCTCAATACAGACACGAGCGAATCGGTTCGCCTGAATGACAATACCCATACGCTCAGCGTTGAAATTGGCGACAATGTAACGGAAGCCCTGGTTCTCCTCGCCAATGAGGTTCTCTTTCGGCACCTTGACGTCCTCAAAAGTAATGTAGGCGGTACCCGAGGGCCATACGCCAGAGCAGTTCATCTGGCGGGTCGTCACACCGGGCATGGTGCGCTCCACAAGCAAGAAGGAGATACCCTCGAAGCCGGGACCGCCAGTACGGCAAGCCACAGTGAAATAATCTGCGAAGACACTACATACCATGATACGTGAATCAGATGAATATATCGAGTGGGATAAGACTTACCCGTTGGTGATCCATTTCTTCTCGCCGTTCAAAATATAGTGGTCACCAGCGTCCTTGGCTTCGGTCAGCAGATTGGCAACATCTGATCCACCACTGGGCTCGGTGATAGCCAGACAAATGAACTTTTCACCGGCCAAGCAGTCGCGGATCACTTTCTTCTTTAGATAATCCGAGCCAAACAGGGCGATCGGGGGCAGACCGATGCCGAGACCACCGACAAGGGCCCATGTAACACCACCCGAGCCACAGCGCGAAAGCTCGTCTACGACAATAATGTTGTGGAAAGCATCCCAGTCCTCGGGCTTGATACCAGCCGGGTATCCATAGGGCAGCAGTTCAGCAGGAGCGTGATGGCATGCCGAGGCGAGGATGCCAATCTTGGCAGCTTTCTGGAAGAGCTCCTTGGGGATGGACTTGGCCTCGTCCCACTCGTGGGTATAGGGCATGATCTCTTTCTCGACGAACTCGCGAACGAACTTGCGCACTGCACGGTGCGAGTCGTTGTAGAACGGACTAGAAATAAAAAGGTGAGCGGACCTCTATTTTGGGCTTTTCTTTAAAATTCATGCATACCTGTGCCAGTCTTGGTACCTATGCACGAACAGAGCCAAAAGCTCATTTAGAGAAGGAAAACACGCGTCTTTATGAGTAACTTACCACATGGGATCACCGAACGGCACCATGTCACCGAAAGTATCGCCCATCTGTAAGGGCGAGCGCTCTTCTTCTTCTTCAGCAGCAGCAGCGGGTGCCTCTCCTGTGCCAACTTCACCGATCAAGAACTTCGATCCCAGTTTTTGCAGAACAGACATGTTATGGAACGAGTCGAACTGCTTCGTCGCGTCTGTACCGGACGCCTTCAGGAGGACCTTCTTTCCACCTATTTAGGTGTCATATTATGAGTCCTGTGCTGGCTGGAATACAACCACTATATTACCAGGATGGTCGTTCAGGAAAGGAGTTACATCATAGACTTTATCATGAATGATAATCCAGCTACAAGAAGAAAGAAAACGAGAAAAGAAAGAGAGGAGGTAAGTAACAGCTTGCTTTACTAAATAAACTGATCACGCGACATCTTTTTTTGTTACTTCTTTTCTAAACAAACAATGATGCCACGATCTTTGCCTATTATTACCAGTCATTGTCAGACTTGTGCTTGGCAACTTCCTCCACGGTGAATTTCTTGGACATGTTAAAGAGGAAAGAGTGGGGATAAACAGTAAAGAAATAAGGGGGTAAAGAAGAGGAACGAGAAAAATAAGAAAAGAGAAGAATGTAATATAATAGTATGGAATAAATACAGAAAACGTGTGGGGAGATCTGCCAGCTTTGCAAGTCTCTTGAGGCATTCACATGCTTAGATTTGGTCCTGCATGTCGGTTACCCCTCCCACTCCACATTGTAGAAAGGTCTCCTGACCTTATTTCGCGCCACCTACGCTCTGGGTTAATTGCATATGAATTACTCACCCGCGTTTTTGGTGTGCTTCCCCGAGTTGTTGTAATAAACCCAGTTCACACACTCTGGTATAAGCTCACACACAAACTCTTGTTTACTCTCACCATATGACTTTTTTTTTTCTCTTATTGCTTTTTCATTTTCTTTTCATGTTGTGATTCCACTTAGATTTGTGTCGATTTTCCTATACTCCTTCTTTATTTTTTCAAGTACGTATCGTCGGTCAATAATCTCGGTTAAAATCGAGGGTGGGAAACGCTTTGACGCACTAGTATACGTTACAGCTCGGCTGGACCGGATTCAGCCCCAGAAACAGTGGTGGGTGGTACGACCTGCACCGTGCCACAAGGAACGGTTCATCGACACTGTGTGTTCTTATAGGACTGCTGTAGCATCATTACTTAATGGGTGTATTGACACAAGTGTCAGCAGTATTCTGACCGAATTGCAATAGGGTGCTTCCCACTAGATATAAAAGATTTGTTTACCTTGCTTCCTTGACGCGTAGGATGCACTTGTGTCACCACATTCTTTTTGCCAGCAACCATGACGCAAGGATGTTTTATGAGAAAACCATACGTTCTACCAAAGGTTTTTTCTCAATCCTGCATACAATTATAGTATCTCTGCTGTAAAACGACGCAAGGCAAAAACAAAAATAAGATCACAGTGGCATATGCCCTTATGGTCCTACCAATACAACCAAGACACGGTATTAATATTACTATGACGGCTTTGCATAAAAGCACACGTCCATTTTAATAAAGACGAAAGGGGGACCGCGACACAGGACTGCTTACTAGTTAAGAGAACCAGACTGCACGAACCTCTTCACAACCACGCTCCCGTATAAGACCAGCAATGTGCAGTGGAGATATTCCTGATGCAACTTCCCACATGTGGATATAAAGTCATTCGCTCTATGTGTTCCCCCTTGTTCTAACCATACACAGACAAGCGCTATATATTGAATATTGATATATATGAGGCAGATTCTTTTTGCGCGGAAGAGTGACATTATGCGATGAATGATTTTTTTTTTAAAAAAAAAAGGTTGCTTTTGTTCGTGTACCATGACGACGGGAGGGTCTTTGTAGGTGGATTGGCGCATGTATATGGAATACATTCTGCATTTCGAGCGCTCATCGGCAGTGATGAGGAAATGGTGATAATGGAGGTCGTGATAATTAGTGGCGTGTTTCTTCTTAACCCTGGAACTTCTTGATAGTCAGCATTTCAGAAAGAAGCTCCTGAACTCTGTCATCGCTGATTTTGTTCGCAAGGCTATAGATAAAAGTTATAGTCATTTCATACCGAAATACACGTTCTGCCTTTTATCCATTCTTTTTTCTTCCTCTTTTTTCTCTTTTTACCTCGGGACCAAAGCCTTGGCTTCCTCAGCGTCCTCACAAACCAGATTGGCGAGCTGGGCAGCTTCGAATTGTGACATATCCTTCTTGCCCAAAAGCCTGTTGCAACCCACACGTTATTCCACCGCAAGAGACCGTAGCGTATCTCTCTGTCTTACTGTCGCACTTCACGGACCGAGTCCCGATTAGTGAAGCGGGTGAAAGTCCGTACATAATCGAGGGCTTTGGAGGTGATGCTAGAATCAGTCGTCAGCAATAAGGACAGAGATGGCGAAGAAGTGCAAGAAGTAGAGATTACTTTGTCGTAGGACGCTTCTCAGTGCCTTCCAACTTGGAATCTTCCTGAGCCTCGAGCAAGATCCGTACTTCGGATATGAAAAGACATTGCGTGTTTTGGAATTCTGAAGCAAAATAAAAAGATAAACAGCGATCCCAAGAGATGAATAAAGTGATTATAGCCAGCCTAAAATAATAATACCTTCACCAAGGCTTAGGGTGGTGGCATCTTCATGATCCTGTGCACCCCGTCGAAGATGTCGGGTTTTGTTGGGAGACATGAAGGTCCAACACGCAAAGACAGCTGTATCTACCACGAAACCTCTCGATCAGTCCATTTTCACAGCTGAGCTTGAATTGCCTTTTTCCCTTGGTTTCTCTTGTCGCAATGAAATCAGCCAATCAAAAGCAAGTAATGGAATGCAGCAAGTTGCCATGAGACAGTAAACCCTGCACAAGCAACTTCATGGTGTGCATGGATGGCATTATTGTTTTGTGTGTTCGATGATATTGTTTAAAGTCTATAGCGTACGAATTGTTTGCCTGGGCGAGGATATAGTGTCGTCTACAGCACCATATGTCTAGAGTTGGGTTACCTTCTTCGATGTCTTGAAAAGGCCGAGAGGATAATTGTATGCAGCATGTGGTTCCATTTTGAGATGTAAATCCTTAGAGGCGCTATGGAGAAGATATGCTAAGGGCGACATTGCATTACATCATATATAAATTGCGCACATATGCATGCGAGTGAGTGTATGCAGATACCTCCCATTATGCGATGCTTCGTATGTTCCCTTGATTAAAGTACGAGATAGAGATGCGGTAAGATTATTTTGCTTTAAAGGATGTACATGACATGTTTATACAAAGCGAGGATCTATTAGTATTTAAACAAGCAGGGCAAAGAGAAAGACGAGAGAGCAAAGAAAGGAAAGAGAGGGAGAAGAGCACATGGCATGATGTAGTAAACAAGAGTGTGATAGCAGCAATAGCATGTCTTTTAGCAAGAAAAGGGAGCCCAGGAAGAGGTGGCACGGTGACAAGATCATTTAGGCAGCAGGCAGGGTATTGGGATAAGCGGCGAGTTCGTCTTGGTCCTTCCGGTTGAGGTCAGCCTGCACCACCTTCTTGTAGTCTGCCGTGCTGCTGGGAGGCACACCAGCACGCAGACCAAGCGCGGTGGCGGGCTCGACACGCGAGTAGCCGAACCATCCATACTTGAAGACGAGTTCATTCGCGAGGATTTCACCAAAGCCGAGCATGACGCCGTTGAAAAAGGGCAGCACAAAATTGACGGCGGTGGAGCGAATGATCCAAAGGAACGTCGGGTTGCGGTACCAGGGCTCGCGAAGAGTAACGACTGCTTTGGACTGGTCTGCCATGACGACAATTAGGTGATGTAGAAAGGGTAAAGGATGCCGTGAAGAATAATACAAGAATATTGAATATGCCCGCGGGTGTGGCGCGCCTTGACTTGCTATTGCATTCACGGTGATACGCACACCCCAATTCACGTCCCGCCTCCACGCTTTCCATTCTTCTTCAGTCTTATTACCTCCATGAGCGCCATCGTAGGTGTCATCTGCACCCGGTGTACTTTATACTCAATAAGAAACGCGTATATATTACATAGGAAACCTGGGAAAGTGCTACTGCCATCGGTGCACCCGTTCCTCCCAGCTTATACCCCCTGTTGGCCTACGTCTTCCTGTCAGGTGGTCTGCTCGCGGCTGGCATGTTCGTCGTGTACGTATATTTATTATATATGACATATTCTCCTCATCCCCTTCATTGTTCGACCTCTTGCTCACTCATGGACGATGTATACATATATAATATATGTGTACGCATTATACCAATAGTCAAGGCAAGAATACCTCTGTCTTTCAGCAATTCCAGACGTCTATCTTAGCCTCTCTCTTCCTTGGCTTTGGCGCCATTTTCACCACCAATGCCGTCGGCGTTTATGTATAAACTCTCTCTCTCTCTCTCTCTCTCTCTCTCTCTCTCTCTTTCTCTCTCGCTGTGTGTGTATGTGTGTGTGCCTACCTTGTATTGGTATCTGTATCTGACTGACTATATGGGAGCAGGCATCCTGTGGAGTGGATGCACGTCCTTTGGATAATTACGGTATGGGAAAAGGGGGGTCTCATCCATTCAAAAGGAGAAACACGGTCTCTGTCGTCCTCTCTCTTTTCTTTTCGTGGATTTTCTTCTCACGTCGGTTCTCATACCATCGCTGACCATGTACCTGACCGTTCTCGATAATGTCCTATTTATACTTCTCTCGCTCTTATTGTTGATCCTCTTGCTGGCCATCCTCTATCTCGTCTATCGGCAAAGAGATCTGCTGTGTTCTCGTGACCAAGAAAGCGATCCACGCCCCAAAACAACAGCCGATCTTCATTATTCGGTATCATGACGGTAGCGTATTCTTTTATATATTGTTACTGCTTGGTATTTATCCGGCCTTTTTGTTCGTCGGCTCAACAACATTGATGCACCACACAGACCAATCATTCCATTACCTGTAAAATGTTTGGTTTGTAGCTCTATGCATCTCTTCTCCTTTTTCACTCATAATATTAATAAAAACAATAAAAGAGCGTCCAATGTTAAAAGCGGTCGTCAACCTCTCCTTACCGCCTTATTCTACGAAAAAAAATGGCGCTGTGTTTCGAGCTGATTTTTCTTGTTTCAATTGTTCAAGTGGATTTGTCACTTGGGCGCAAATTTTTAGACGTGAGCACCTTTCACTCTTCGTAGTCTTCCCTAATCGGCGGGCGCAACCCTTGGGAGAAGAAGGTACAACGACCACAGTTGCCCCATTATAAAACAATCAACACGAGACTTTACATAGATTCACTGGCATGGAACCACTCAAAGGCACGGTTAAAATTGAACACAATGTTGTCTCCAAGGAATTAGCCAAGTTTCGAGCGTGCGATCCTGAGACGCGCTGCTTCTTTTGTCGCGAATGGGCCCAATTTATTTACCGGAAGCACTTGACCTGGAAGAAGAATCCTACAAACGATGCTCCTTCCTTAGGTAGAGTTTTTAAGGCCGGCCGCTACCAGCTCGCGACCGTGTCTGCCACCGCCACGCGCAAGGTACGCGCCACGAGAATGTTTGAACGTTTCCGCCATAAGCTGGACAAAGAAATCACGACCGAAGGCGACGCGCCCAGTTTGACCAGACAAGTCATTGAGACGTGCAATGGCTGGATTACCGTTCCGAGCAGCCTTGTCCACTTGCCTGACCTCTTTGAACCCATCGAATTCACGTCCACCTTGCTGCCAGACAACCTGAATGATTCTGAAAACGACAAAAACGACCACCACAACCACAGCAACGACGCCGAGAATGATGAACTCGACGACGACGCAGGCGTGGGCGCAGCGCGCTTCCTCGGAACTTTGATCATCGAACGTCAGCATATATTGTTCCCTGTCGACAAATCCCATCTCCTCAAAAACCTACCTAGTGACCTCCGCTTGACCCCCAAGGAGCCCGACTGCGACCATATGCGCCCTGAGTGGAAGTCTCCCAGCGACTTGGACGTCGATCGCAAGATTTTCAACGAAAAGATGGAACGTGCGATCAAGTCCATCCTCAAGGAGCTGGAACCTGCTCTCGATCAGGCCTGGATCCACCTCACTACGTTTATCAAGGGCCTGCAAGATCTGGAAACTGAGCGCGCGAAATTGATGGGACGCGGTTCTCAGGGCCTGGCCGAGGACTTTGTCAAGAAACAGAACGTGATGGCCTTCAAGGATGACTGGGCCGAACACAAATTCCACAAAAAATCCGACCTGGCCGCCCTCGACGCCGCCTTTGATGCGTACTTTGACGATCTCGTCAAAAAAGTCCAGCTCTTCCAGACTGAGTTTGTTACCCCTCGTCTGGCCGCCATCCAGGCCTTGGTGTGCCGCATGTGGGACCTCGTCGTGCCGACAATCCAGCAGATGGCCGAGCGCATGGCTAAGTTCGAAAAGCAGAACGAGTCATACCTCCAAAACTGCCGCGCCCTCGCTCAGTCCCTCCAGGACCTCCATCCAACCGCCGACGTCCAATTTGCGGTCGAGACCATCCAACTTGAGACCTCGGTGCGCGTCAAGGAGTTTACTGAAGAAATTGATGCTCTCAAGAAGGGGTTCAGAGAAGGGAAGACGACCGTGACCGGGCGATTCGATCGCTTAGGCAACAAGAACTTCAAAAAGCAGCTTAAGAAAGTCGAATCGACCTATTCGAGTATCCGCCGCCATTTCCAGAACCAGATCGTGACCAAGATCTTCCCCGAGACGCTGTTTTGCAAGTTTAGCTTGATTTGCGTCGAGGCATTGATGCAAGAAGGCGAACTCCAAGAGGCAGTCACGATCGAACGCGAGGTCAAGCGCTTCAAGGAATCACACGAGGATTTGATTGAAGAACGCCAATTCCTGTTTGATGACTTTGCGGAGGGTTTGATCACAGGTCGCAACGAGCTATCGGGTATCCTGGGTCGTCTCTATCTAAAGGAAGGTATCCGCTTGCAGGGCGAAACTTTAGCCAAGAAACGCCAGAACGCGTTGCTTAAATCACTCGGCGTCGATACCCTGGACGATGACGCAGAGATTGGAAGCAAGAAGAAAAAGACCGGTAAAAAGGTAATCGAACCCTCCTCCCCATCCGCGCAGTCAAGCACCACAACTGCCGCCAAGATCGACGCTACCTCGAAAACAACGAAGAAGGAATCGCCTGCTACGCGGGCCACTAAACAGGTATGTTGTAGAAGAATGTGAGAAGACCTATTGATTAATGATGACTATCATACAGTCTACCTATACGCCTACGCATCCTGATTCTGTGCCTGCCAAGTCCGACCTAAATGTGGCCCAAGCCGGCACGAAGAAGTCGGCTGTTCAACAGCTCGTCGCAGACACGAAGAAGAAATCCCCCCCCAAGCCCGCCGCTGCCGTACCTGCTCCTGCTCCTACTCCTACTCATGCCGTGAAGGAAACGACCTCCAAGACGACGACAAAAGCGCCGACCGCTTCCCCAGGCAAGACGACCCCCCAGCACCCCGCACCTCGGCCACATACCGTCGAGGAAGAGGATAGCTCTATCTGGGACCCACCCAAGCAGAAAAAGCCTTCCACTGCTGCTGTTGCTGCTGCTGCTGTTGCTAGTGCCACTGCTACTGCTACTGCTGTCACCAGCGCGGCAAAGACGGCCCCTCAGTCTCCAAAAGCTGCGGTGGGTGCATCGAAGACGGTTCCTGGCGCATTGAAGAAGGGAATTGCTGCTCCAAAGAAGGTGCCTGCTACCGTAGATGAATTCGACGACGGCAGCATGTGGGATCCACCTACCAAGGCCAAGAAACCGCCGGTGCAAAAGCCTACAGCGACAGAAGCACCCGATCATGCTGGACAGGGCGGCAGTATGTGGGACCCTCCCGCCAAGACCAAGAAGAAGAGCACACCTGCCCCTGCACCAACACCTGACATTTCCACCAAAACGCAAGATGCCGACGGCTGGACAACCGTCACGTCGGGCACTAACAAGGAATGGGCGCCTTCGTCCCCACCGCCAGCTGATAGCTCGCCTACGAAGCCTGAGCCTACAACTGTGGAGGCATCAAGCAGCCAAGGCTGGGGCCCGCTAACGAGTGAGTTCAAGGAAACCGGCTGGGACGCTACTCCTGCTCCTGCGGCCCCGGACACGACTGACGACAATGGTTGGGGACCTGCGCCCGCAAAGACCACGAAGGCCACCGCCTGGGAAGCGACTACAAGCCGTGATAATTGGGGCCCTAGCAGTGCGAACGCTACCACTTCCGGGTGGAGCAATGCTACTTCCAAGGAAGACCAGCAAGCGAGCGGGTGGGACTCGACCCAGCCAGAGAAGACCTCTGAAAACGGCTGGGGTGAACCACCACAGCAAGTCTCAGGTTGGAATGATACCCCTCTGGAAAGTACAGGATGGGATGCCCCTGCCAAGAATGCGAACAACACCGAAAACAACAGCAAGGCGCAGGGCTGGGGTGTGTCGGCCAAGAAGCAGACTAATGATCGATGGGGCAGCAGCCAGGCTAGCAAGAATGAAGCACCTGGAGGCTGGGGATCCGAAAGCACATCTACAAACGCGAAACCAGGCTGGAATGGCAATCGTGAGCCGAGTCGTTCGGTGGATCGTTGGAACAAGGACCGCTCGTCGCGTGCGACCGAGGGGTGGCGCAACTTTGCGGCTGAAAAGGAAGGCAGTCCCCAGCAGCCATCCCAGCAACCTGCCTGGACCAATGCAGTACCCATGGAAGAACCGGCGTCGTCAGTGGGTTCCGAGACGCCCGCCTCTGACGGTGAAGTCGTCAACTTTTCTCTGAAGGACTTGCTCCAGCCCAAGGACGACTTGCTGCAACAAACGTCGCTCCAGCAGCAAGCCCAGCAACAGCAGCAGCAAGGCACTTTCCCGAAATCGATCCAGACCAGCGCGCTCCAGCACAGTCCGATGCAACAGAGCCCGCTCCAACCTTCCATGTCGACCCTCGCGCCACCTGGCCTGCCGAAAGACCCCGTATCGATGATGACACCCTCGCCGCCTATCCTGCTATCGAGCGAGCAGATTGCACAGATGCCGGCCGAGAATCTTGTCCGCCTTGTGCAGGGTCTTCAGCACGACAATGCGCGACTGACGCAGGCCATGATGGCTAGCCAGCAAGAGATGTCACAAATGACGAGCCGCTACACCGAGCTTCTCTCGCTGTCCCGCGAACGCGAGACGCAGACGATGCAGCTATTTGAGGCGCGCAAGCAGACCGAACTGGAGGAAGCGAGACGCTACATCTTGTCCTTGGAGTCGCGCATCAATACCCTCGAACAGCATCTCACTGCCGCTAGCCAGGGCAACACGAATGGTGCGACGGCAGGCTTTGGCAACCAGGATCTTTTTGCAGGTTACCGCGAGGAGATGCGCCAGAACAACCCCCCACATCACCATCAAGGCAGCACGCAGAGACCCTACCGTGGTAAGAACAAAGGGTACTGGAACAAGTCGGTGGTGGTACGATGCGGCAACTGCGGTGAACAGGGCCACTCGAGCTCTGAATGTCGTGAGCTGTGTCGCTACTGTGGTGGCACCGGTCACCTCGCGGAACGCTGCCCCGAGAACCAATAGCCAACCTAAGTCATGTTCAAAAAGAGGAATGTGTGCCATACATAATGATATCAGTAAATTCTTACTCCTCTCCCCCAAAACCCAACCACCCAACCGATCCCACACCTTTTCCCCTTTCCTCCACAATTTGTACAAATGCATAAATCATTTTCAAATGAAAAAAAAAAAAACCACTTCAGCAGGAAGGCAGTAGATTATTTCCACAGCGAAATGAATCTTCGGACACTCGATCTCCAATCGAGATGGTTTCATCAAAGAGTGGTTTTCTTAAAGAGAAATGGAAATTATACTTACCGACATTGCGAACTTCTTCAGCGCATAAAGATCTTATTCTTCACCTCAAAAGGTTTCCATTTTTAGAAATATTTTAAGTTTTAGTGATATCATCACCAGACTGTGGAAACCTTTTACCCTCGTTTTGAACGCGATTTTGCAAGAATAGTCGCGTCAAATTTGGAATAAATGAAGTGTATATATTAACTGTTGCTTAAGATAGGTTTAGAGATGTGTTGTTTAGTAAGAATAGGCTTTTATTTAATTTTGTTTTTACGGCAAAAAGAGGGTGTGTGGCACAGAGTTTCCCAAAAAAGGGCGACGGTGGTTGAAATAGCTGGCTCGATGCAGTTCTCGCCATGCCGTTGGCTTCAGATGCTGTGATTAGTACTGCAGTCTTTCTTTCCATCGCATGGCCTCAAAGTAGAATCCGAATATAGGCGAGCACAAGGACTTAGAGCATATAGTTCATATATAGTCTATATTTTGGAAATGACAAATTTACAGCAGTGCCTCGGTTTTTTAGAAACTATCTGTTTAATCTCTGAACATCTTGTTGAATTCACGACCAATGAGCATACGACGAATCTCACTGGTGCCAGCGCCAATCTCATACAGCTTCGCATCACGCAAAATTCGGCCGGTAGGGTATTCGTTGGTATAGCCATTACCGCCCAAGCACTGGATGGCGTCCAGAGCGACTTCAGTGGCACGCTCGGCCGAGTACAGAATAGCTCCGGCGCAGTCCTTGTTGCTGATATTGCCAGCATCGCAGGCACGGCCAACGGCATAGACGTACGAACGTGAAGCATTCAGTTTGGTGTACATGTCAGCAATCTTGCCCTGAATGAGCTGGAACTCGCCAATGGGCTGGCCAAACTGCTTGCGTTCGTGCACGTATGTCACGGCCGTATCCAAGGCGGCTTGCATCAAACTAGAGGAATAGTGAGATCATGAACATGGACTACATATTTACATAGACGTCATAGAGATAAAGTAGACTGCTTACCCAAGAGGACCACCCGACAGGACCAGACGCTCCAGGTCCAAACCACTCATCAGGACGTACACGCCCTTGCCTTCCGCGCCCAGCACGTTCTCAGCTAAACAAAGAGACTCCATTGAGCCACAGAGAACAGTACAAACGCCACACTTTCTCTTTGCACTTACCTGGGATTTCACAGTCCTCAAAGATAAGCTCGCAAGTGTTGGAGCCACGCATGCCGAGCTTGTCCAGTTTTTGAGCTGTCGAAAAGCCCTTGAAGCCCTGCAGTGATTAAAAGGAAGAGAAGAAAAGTAAGCTACCGCCTCCTTGACAGCTGAATCGACTTGCCTTTTCGACGAGGAAAGCAGTGATGCCGCGGGGACCAGCGCTGGGATCGGTCTTGGCATAAACGACAAGGACGTCTGCGTCGGGGCCGTTGGTGATCCACATCTTGTTACCGTTCAGGACATAACGGTCGCCCTTCTTTTCTGCGCGGAGCTTCATGCTCACCACGTCCGAACCAGAGCCAGGCTCAGACATGGCAAGTGCACCGACATGCTCACCGGAAATAAGGCGCGGGAGGTACTTCTTTTTCTGCTCCTCGTTGCCGTTGCGGCAGAT
This sequence comes from Syncephalastrum monosporum B8922, assembly GCA_000697355.1. Classification (NCBI taxonomy): domain Eukaryota; kingdom Fungi; phylum Mucoromycota; class Mucoromycetes; order Mucorales; family Syncephalastraceae; genus Syncephalastrum; species Syncephalastrum monosporum. Next base: position 104,800 of record JNEN01001265.1, read on the forward strand.
CTGATTGACGCACAGGTTGGAGTGGGCGCCATAGCTCAGCGCTACACTGCCACTCGCCCGCGAGATTTCTTCCATCACAAACGTGTGTTCCAAATAGCCGAGGCCGAGACCACCATACTCTGGGGGTGCGGTAATGCCCAACAGGCCCATCGCACCAAGCTTGCCCCACATGTCCATCGGGAACTCATTGGCTCGGTCAATTTCAGCCGCCCGCGGTGCCAACTCTGACTGGACGTAACCCGCCACGGCCTCACGCAACTACACGGTCGCTTTGCGTTAGTTTCCGTCTCTTTCGATCATAGAAAGGATACGTACCTCTTCTTGTTGAGGTGTCAAGTTGGCGACCGCGCTGTTGTAAGTCGAAAATGGCGCGACGCGTCGGAGAGCAGCGGTAGGCATAACAGCAACGGGCGTTCTCCGGAGGCTGGTGGTAGCAACGCGACGACATACGTTCTGCAAAAACATGACTGTATTGTTATGTCTGTATAGAGCAAACTAAGAAAAGAAAGGAAAAGGAAAAGAACAAGAAGACAGTGGGGGGGGTGAACTCTATGACTTTTCGTTTCCATCGTGCCTTTTCCCACGCCTGTTATGCGGGATTCAAATTCTAGCATGCGCTTCTTTCCACCGCAACATTTCCTGCTTCATGTAAACTATGGGATGACCCATAGATTTTCTCCAGTATACCTAACAGGAGCCGCCAGTCGTGCAAGTATCTATTTTGCGTAGATATCGACAAAGGTAGCCAAAGAGTATATTGAATATCAAAATGTATATGCTGCTGCAACAGTGGGATGCAGCCTCTCCTAATGGCTTTGCTCTCTGTTCGCTGACAGTCTACAAAAGAGCATTTTTTAGATGATTAGATATTGTTTTTAATGTTGACATAGCTCATCTGTCGATATTGTACACGTTTAGCGCCGATATCCTTCTCTTATGCTGATATAAAGCCTTATGAACGTTAAATACGCCCATTCTTACGTAACTCCGGCTTCTTGAAGTTGTAGTTTGCTATCAGGTAATTACGGTGGGCATTATACGTCTCACAACACATTAAGCTCTAGAGTGCTGCTTGAGAGAAAAACACTACGGTTTGTTTATAATATCCTATGCAAGAATAGATCTTCTATGAAAGGGGTATCACCCTTAACTCCACTTCAGACCATAGTCCTAATCAAAGAAAGTTCTTGTTGAGTGTCGTAATAGTCATGATTGAGGCTATAGTTAGTGAGGTACCCTGCATCATCGGTTTGGCCGTAGAAACAGTCATAAACCCGGTTCAGGGCTCAGGAAATTTCCTTTCGTTATAGACACTATGTATGACGCGTTACATACGCTTACTTTCTGGCATCTTTACTTCTGTACTCAATACAACATGGATGTACATTTGCCATACATGAAAAAGGCCATTTAGCATTGTGCAATCGAATTAGACGAGGTGCTATATAGGAGTGTATCATGAACATACGGGCGTTTAGGTTACGCGAGGAGTAATATAACAGCTGGCTTTCTTTTATGCTGGCCTGTATTTTGTGCGTGCCTAAAGCCAAAATGAAGAAGATTTCCATATTGATGATTAGCTCAGTTATGGCTACTACGGCGTCGAGCATAGAATTCTTTTGGATTGGTCACGACTATGACATGAAGCCGAATCAGAGATGAACAATGACCTGAAAAGCGAGAAGACACCAGCGGTGAGTAGTGCTAGCGCCACCGCTAGCCTTTGAAGAAACGCCCTCCACGAACTATCAACACCATCTGAGGACGTAAACCTCATCCCCTCTCTCCTCCAAATATAGGCACAAAGTTACAAGATCTGACGTCGTTTGTAAAGCGTACAAAGCACATGCTGTCTATATAGCAATGGACCCACGCCAGTATCATGGACCAGTATCATGGACCAGTATCATGTACAGTTCGGCTAAATGCTTTTGTCTAGTGATATACAAAAAGTCCTCACTAGTAAAATTGGTGCTTAAATGACATGAATACAGAAAACAGAAGGATATCGGTTATTTAAGTGCGCAAATGCCTCCATAGCTCAAACTGGCTGATTTCGACGCGATAACACTCGATTCTGTCACTTTTAACAAAAACGGTACAACCGAGACTTGTCCAGATATTATTTCTTCTTATTTTGAAAGATTATAGATGCTCAGATTATCTAGTGAGTACAGATGGAATGTACAATCATAGAGACAAGCACGAACAACTATCCGACACAAACATGCCTCTGCCAGCAAAATGTACCATCAATAGTACTTTCTGCAAAAGATGTATCTTGACACTTTTCTTTACTAGGAGCATGCATCATGACTTCGTTTTCTTTCTACCCTTTTTTTTACTTTTTTTTTTTAAAAAAAAAAGGGGAAAGGGGAAGTGAAAAGGACGTTAACATAGCGTCACCACATCCAGAAAAAAACAGGACACTTGTTGGAAGAACGGAATTTGAGAGAGTATTGTTTGTCACATCACTGCCGCACTGCGTTATATCACCATTGTGACATAGAAGCAAAGTTTCTCCAACAAACACAACAGCACCTATAACTGGCTTTCAATATTATAAACACATGAGTGACTAAGGCGTAAAGATGGCAGCAGAAGAGCATGCCAAGAATGTTTGTACACGTCACCTTCCTTCTTTTAATCGCAAGTATTATCGAATATGTATTTGCTGATTTAAAAACGGCCATATCAAATGTATATATTTGATCTTCAGCGTTCATTACGCTAAACGTTTTCTCATAATAACTGATGTCATCGTCTGTTCTTCCACGCATCGAGGGATAAAATCATTTCTGATAGTAGCACAGTCTCCCTCCATGATGTATACACAAGTGTGATCGATCGATGTGCCCGAGCTGCGCCTTTCGAAAAGGAGTACCATACCAGTTTTGGAAGGCCATGCCCAGCGGTTCTCCCCTCTCTCCCCCCCCCCCCAAAAAAAAAAAACGGACGGTGTATTGGAACTCCTGTGCTACCACCTCATGCAAGAGCAAGAAAGGTGCTATGGATTATGAGGACGAGACGCGTGTGGATGAGCTTGTAGACAACCTGATTTCTTTTAAATATTGATACTCAGGTAAGCGCTGTCCCCTGACTTCTTTCTCACGACTAAGGATATCTCAAAATATAACACACCAGATTATGAATTAGAAATAACTAGTGCTTAGCAAAGAGGTATTGTTGCTGTTGTCCATCCTTTTCCGAACGCCGAATATGGAACAAGTGCGCTAGCGTAACAAACGTAGTTTGTTATTTAAGTGCATTACGTATCTATTGATCTGTTGATCAAAAAGAACGACGAAGCAGAGTAGAACAGTAAGGATCCGTTTATTTCACCAAACTGAAATTAGATCGCTGTAAAATGAAAGGGGTCATTTGCAGTAGGGTGACCGACTGTAAAATGTATTAGTTGACTCACTGCGATAACACCAATGTGAAATACAAGGCGATAATGGTTTCAGCAGACAAAGTGTGCTCGATAGCAGTCAATGCTGTACGTACTGTGTTGTCCAGTGTAGTACTAGAATTTCTACCCATAGAGTGATGGGATATCGGTCTTTCCTCGTATGATGATCAATCTTTTAAAGTTTATACTGTACATTGGCCATGAGCTCCAAGTAGCAAAACATCAAATGGACATAAGCAGTATCGATGAGGTGACACATGACTGGGAAATGCAAACCGAAGGATTATTCACGCTATCTTCAAAAGTTGTATGCTCTATGACACATATCCCTGAAGTGGAGTGGAAGCGACATAGTCTATCATCACTCTATGGGTAGACGCCACGGAGTACTAGATAGGCTACTTCAACTGACTAAAAATGCACTTAACCCATTGAAGGCGGGAGACAAAGATGTGGTCAATTAGAGAATTGTAGAATATTTACTGGGAGCAGCCTCTGTGCACAGCCTTGTACTGCATCGCACACGGGGACTGCTTTCCGCGCCAAGTGAGACCTTCCGAAATAGTAAAGCTACTCCGTTTCTCCTACTAATAACATTTATCAAGCGTTAGCGTGATACATTTGCATTTGTGTTTTGACAGTTTTAGGAGACCAGCGATAATGCATGATGCACAAATTTTCCACAAATTTGTGATTGCATGTAAAGAAAAAAAAGATGGATATAGGAGTGAAAAGAACATAATCTACTGCTGACACATTGTTATCCATTTAGTGCGTGTAACGAAGTCATTTCACTCTTGCTTTCTTCAAACGAGTTATTATTCGAGATCCACCTGGGGACATAGATATGTCTTTATAAGTGATTATGACGACGGTAATATGTACACTATTTGAATTAAAGCAACAGACTGAAGCGCTCTAGGATAAGATACTATAGATTACTGTATAAACCAAGATAAAGTTTGGATAGCAGATGCCATTCTAGAGTTCGGCAAATTCAAGCGGAAAAGTGCGCGGAGGGCTCCAAGATTAGCGAGACATTTTTCCACAGGAGGTCACCTGTTGCAAAGACGGTCGGTCGCCTTCCTTACGAACGGATGCAGAAAGATCTACGTTTTTCTACTGTGTCGTTCTGAACGGCATTTGATAAAACGCGTAGTTGTAAGATAGAAAATGCTTTATTGACATGTAGATAATCTCTTACTAGCTCATATTCATATTCTACAGACTGATAAAGAGCTACAAATGCCTCGGTGTCAGTGCACAGCTTGCTCCTTTTCACTTCAATATTCATTCTCATCTGCTTTACCATTGCTAAGTGACTTAATCTTAATCCTGTACCATATGTATGTCGCCGATCGTGCCAACTTTTTATTTTTCACGTGTGCCATCGCGAAACTCGAACGTGTGCCAAACTATAGCCCAATATTTTGGCAAGGTGGTTTTAGAGATGTCCAAATAACGCTGGAAAAACCGCAAACATACAGTAGCCACATTGGATGCTCTCATGGTTTGTCTAAGACAGAGTACTGCTGAGCCCTTCAGGGTGAAGCCGGATTCTATGTAGCAATAAAGACCTTTTCCTATTCTACGACGAGACACTTCAGAACGAAAATTTTTTTATCAAAGCCGTTATCAGCAGCTAAACTATCGTGCGGATGACAGCTAGCTGTGTATACTAGGCTCACAAAGGTATTTATTTTTAATACTATGTAGGTGCTTTCCTGTTTATTGAGTAACCTAACAGGTATATACGTATCATGTATCTATGCTTTTCGAAGGTACCAAATAACTCTATGTACAGCATTTTTTTGTTCGCTTGTGGAAGTGTGTACTGTGCTATATGTGTTGTTTCTTCTAGTTTTGTCAAGTTTTTTGTGCTCAAGGCCGATGTGTACTCAGAAAATAGAAAAAGGTACGACAAAACTTTGAACATTTTCTTGTATTGCTACGTTAGTAGAGCCAACCACCGGTTTGTCAGCGTCAAACACAGCCTTTGTGATACAACACAAATCAGAAGAACAACAAATCTAGGGCGACGGCTGTTATATCGGTGGCATTGAGAATCCAAATAAAAACTACGGGGGTTATTGTTTATATGCTGTTACTATATTAATAGCATTGAGATCAAACATACGCCAGACTTGGCGCACTTAGCATAGCGATAGACCCCTATAATATAGTCGTCGCGCATGTTTGTTTCTCTGCTCTTCCAGCCTATTTTTTTCTCCGTAGTGTCATGTGTTTGTGTCCATGGGTACCTACGACCGTGTTTGGGAATTTTTACATGTTCTGTCTTTCCCAAATTCTGGAATTTGGCATAGTTCTGCACTATCAGCTAAAAGTAAAGCCCACTAAGTAGCCGTGTTGGCCGAGTAGAGTTACATGAGCTGCGAAAATTGATACTTCTGCTTTTTGCCTAATTATAATCCTATCCACCTCTGAGAGTTATATCGGTCCTAGTGCAAATAGTAAGGTGATATTTTATTGTAACACCACGACGTTATGTTTCACTGACATGTTATAGCCTGGGTGATGTTATCTTTTCTCAACAGGACAGAACCGCACACAGATATATTGTTACACATTGAAGTGAATTCAAGTTTCCAGAAGTAGCAATAAGGAGCATAAGTGTTCAATTCTTGCATATTTAAGGGAAAGAAAAGGAAGTGATATAGTGTATTCATTTTAGAAGCTAATTGTGCGGCGATGGAAGTAATTGTGAGCCGATAGTGCGGTCCCATCTATGTGCAAGGGTGGAAGAAAAAAAAAGTAAAGTGTTTAAAGAAAGTGCAGGGAAGGGGGGAGGTGGGGGCATGTATAATTGTGTGAATAATTGTGTGGAAGGGAGATGATAGAAAGCATTTAACGTGTAAAAGAAAAAGTACGTACATAATACAAAACAGAAAAAAAAAGGGAAGGGTAAACTTGCGTAAAGATGTAAAGAACGATGAGGAACAAAAAAAAAAAACCTTTTGCTTTGCTTGCATTTTGGTGGATGGGTTGTGTCTGGTGGCGTGTGACGTGAGATGTACATCATGACTGTATAAGATAGCTTAATAATTGTGATTCGACATTGTGAATCCCTGGAGTCGGAGGGATACTGTATAGTGAGAGGTTGAGGGAGTGATGGCGCCTTTATAACTGGTGTGTATCTGGGGGAAAGACGGTTCGAGCGTGATGGCGGTGTTGTTGAGGGGAATCAAAGGCAAAGTCGCTGCAAGGCAGCATTTTGGAGATACCGGGCAAGGAGGCTGAAGACAGCGAAGATGAAGATGACACGGTAGACGCGATAGAAGACGCAGATGCAGGCGAAGATGGTGCAGATACTGACTGACGAGCTGCAGCTAAAGTAGTCGGGTTATAGCTGCCGCGTGATACATGTTGTTGTTGTTGCTGCTGCATCTTCCCCTGTCTAGCAACCGACCGTGAGTAGCGCAGACCACAAGCATTGCAGAGCCTATGGAAACAAAGGAAGTTTCATGGTGAGCTATTTTTTGAAATTTTTTTCTCCTTTGGTAAATTGAAGACGTTGTCCTTACGTCTTGTGACCCGAAGGGCCGCGCCGCCACTCTGGACTCGATCCTGTTCCACAACTTTCACAATATTTGTGCATCATAGCTGGAGCAGGCAGCGGGGGCGCTGGTGCTGTTGGCGTTGTTGGTCCGTGAGGATGTGAAGGATGCGGAGAATGTCGTGGAACGGGTGCGTACTCACTTTGGGCGGCAAAAGACGAATGTCGACGCCTGGTATCAGCTGGCTGGGCAGCATGACTTCCTGTTGCGGTCTGCAACGCTGTGGGCGTCGATGCGGACCGGCGCGAGGACAAGTAAGCTGGGGGTGTCGTAGGATCGGTATGATTGCGACGTGCGTAAGGAATGAAGCCGCCTTCAGTTGGCTCACTGTTGTCTATTGCAGGACGAGACTTTTTGGCGAGAGGCTCGGTATCAAAATAGGACGAACGACGGTCCGTGGTAGTAGGTGATTTGCGCGAATGGGTACGCCACGAAGGCGACACAGGCCTGGTGAACATTCTAAATACAATGTCTACCGGTTACATTCCTTTCTGTATTACGCAGGAGTAGCTTTACTGACTTTGAGTCGCTTTGCATGTGCAGCAGGGACAGCGAGTGTTTCTGCTGTGGTTGCATAGTGCACTCTGCGCGGGCATGAATAAAGGAGAATGTGATGCTGCCATAAGACAAGACAAGGCGCTCCCCAGACGGAGAGGATGAGGCTGATGAGGCAAGGGTGGTTGTAGTTTGACGTGTACAATGACAGCAATTAGGTTCTTCAGAGGGTGTCATCAGAGGGTCCTCAAAGGATACATCGTGATGATAGCGTTCGGGCCACGAAAGAAGCACCGACTTCGTGCGACTGTCAGTGATGTGAAGGATCCGACGGGGACCGGTCCGCGGAGAGGAATTGCTAAATGCATCGAGACCATGCAAGGCTGCTCGTGCAATGGCGGCATGCTGGAGGACACGAGCACACAAATGAAAACATGCACGCAAGAGAATGAGGGCGAAGGAAGATAAGAAGAGAAAGACATTCATAGTTAGTACCGGTGTTGGGGGCTGCTTAAGAACAGAGAAATGTCCATGTACCTCGTCGTTAAAAGCGTCTTCGCCGCATGCACTGCTTGACCCTGAATTACACACGGAGATATCAGCAAACATGCGGGATAGGCAAGAAAGTAGGCTGATAATGTGATATATACCTGCTTCATGGAAGAAGGCGAGTAAAAGATCGTCCGTGACGACGTACATGGCGATATCGACGATCAGCCACGGTTCCTGAAGAAAAAAAATCAATCAATCAATTAGATCAGATGGAAATCACTAAGTGACTATTAACCTGCCTGATGATGATGCTGAGGGGTTAAGTCCCAGTATTCGGTCAAGTTCCGCAGGCGACACCTATTGCAACCCAGACATGTTAAAGTTTATGATAGGAAAGCTTAAAATGCGGGCCGCCGTGTGAATACGAAAGGACTAGAAGAACACGCCCAACAAAACACAGGCGAGCCCTGCCACACGGACCACTACCTGGTAATTGATCCACCCAGGCCTTTTGCTTGAGCAAAATGATAGAAATCATTCCGAGCCAACGTCACTTCCGCAGGATGGAGAATGTCAAGAATCGATCGTCCCACGATCGCGTTGCTCATGTCGCGCGGGACAGCTGGCGACACGTAGGCGAACTCAAGACGGTCGACCGTCAGTAACGACCAAAAGCAATTTGGGCGTCGCGTCATGGTTGATCGATCAAAGACAATGAAAGATACGAAACGAAGGAAATGGAGAGAAAGAGAAGAGAGAAAAAGTAGAGAGAGAAGGTTGGGTCGAAGGAAAAGAGAAGCGAGAGGAAAGAGCGAAAGACGGTGTCAAAGGAGATGATCCTTGGTGTTGGAATGATCGGTTTGATGCGAAGACGATGTTCAATAAATATAAGATTCGAGACAAGAAGGTGAAAGAGAGGGATCAAAAAAAAGAAAAATAAGAAAAAGAAGATGAGGTCTCAGAACGGGGCTACTTAGAAACAGACACCTCACTGAGAGGGAAACCGAGTGAGAGAAAAACAAAAAAAAAAAAAAAAAGAAAGAGAGGAGAGCGAAAGAAAGAGAGGAAGAGAGACCAAACATCAAGTTGACAGTGTAACCGGAAGCCATATGAAGTTCTCACTTTCCCGATCATCTGCAGCAAAACGAAGCAAAAAGAAAAGCTCTGCTTTAACTCGTCTCCTTCGGTCGCGTTGCCTTTCATGGATGGATCGGGCAGGCACTCCCGCTTCTTGATGCTTTCCTTTTCGACTCTCTTCATGGTCTAGGGCTATTTACAAATATAACTCAATGGTTCGCGCGCACACCTCCTCCCTTTGTAAGGCGTTCGTGGATAAATAATAGCTCCTCAGCAAGGGTACCCCGGGTACACAAACCCTCTTTATCACCTAGACGCATTTCGTCCAGACGAGAGATTTTATCTTCAGGGAGGTGGAGAAAGGCGCGCGCGCACCCAACCAATGCATGATGGTGCGTACGTGCGTGTCTTGGGGGGTGCGTGTGCGAGGTGAGGGACTACGTGCAACGTTGCGCGAGACCCCCACTTTAAGCTCACTCATATGGCCCCTACGCCTCTTGTCAAATAGGACCCCACTGTTTATCTTTGCACACCCACACACGCTGGACGTCCTCTTCAGTCTTTTTTTTTTTTCTATCCATCTTTTCTCCTTGTTTCTGAACCCGTTCATTTCTCAATTTGGTCTTTTGCCGTTTTCTGTCTTGAGTTGTGTCTCATCTCTCTTTTGTACCTTTTACTCCCCACCAAGTTTGAAACCTCCCACCCCCAACTTTTTGTCTGCTTTTGACTCTGTATTGCTTTGGGAGACACAATCTCTGCGCGGGGAATCCCGAGTCCCGCGCGTGTCCCCCATCGATCGTCCGACTGTGCTACCTGTGGCCGGCAGCTAGAAAATTCGCCACGGTTGCCGAGTTGTGTGTGCATTTTTATGGTATACATTTGCAAGAAAAGAGAGTGAACAAGAGTCTCTCTGTGCGGGTGTCGACTTTTACATCCCTTTTCCAGGGGCACTCACTCGCACACACCCATCCGCACACACACGCTTGTCCACACTTGCACCTTTCTACACCTCTACCGTAATCAGGGATGGGGGTTGGAGACTGAAATATCGTAGTATTGGGACATTCGAAACGATCTCTCGTTTCACTATCTCCTCTGCAGAAGAAAAAAAATGTCAGCCGCACCAGAACCTTTTGCTTTCATCCCCGCTCGTTGCGCTTTGTCTCTTCTGTCCTAACCATGTTGTGTTCTGACTTCCCATTTCGGTACTTTCGGTTACTTTGATCGCTTTGTTTTTGTGCGACAGTAATCGCACTGGACACAAACAACGCATCGAAGGCAAGAGATACCCCCCGCCTTTCTCTTTTTTTAGACTGCATCTATCAGCGACCAGGTCTGGTAATCGTTCTCAGCAAAATGAGCCTGTGCTCCTCAAACGGGGTTAAAGAAAATAAGGCATCGCTTGCATTGCCCCTACACACCCTTGTATGGAAGTCTCCGGGGCTTTGGATGTTTGTGCACGAGTTTGACGAAGCGTGGCTACAAAAGATCATGGCATGGAAAGAATGAAGACAATACGACCACCTGAATACGGGTCTACAAACGTGCGCGTTATTACTCGTCTTTCTCTCCCTTTTCTAAATAATTCTCTTACGTACCCTAAACTGATCCTTTTCCCAGCCCTTTTATGCAGGTTAATCATTTCCGCTACGAACATTCATGGTCAGAAATCTACAGACTCCTTCCATGTCCCTTTCATTTTGGATTAGTTTGTTGAAGCGATAATCAATGCAAGGGGCCCGGGATCTCTCAGCGTTTAGTGAGGGAAAGATCACCGCTTTTGATGTTCTCAAAATATACAAATAAAAATACGGATGTTCCTCGGGCTTGCACTTTAAATGCGCTCTTTGACGTCAAATGGATACATTACCCGGTAGTGCCAATTTTTTTTCTTTTTTTTTTTTTGCATTTGAAGACGTGGCTCGGCTAAGCCCAAAATTCTATTTCCTCTTCCCTGATCACTAACCCTTTGACTCTGATCCCACTCACATCGCAATCGTATCCAATGCAGGAGGAAGCCCAGATATAGCATTGGTTTTTCGGTGTCCTTTGCGCATGTGTGCCCTGAGTGATAAAGCAGCTGGCCATTCCGTCGGTGTCAGAATCTCTGCTCTTTTTCCTCCCAGTAATACGGTAAAAATTTTTACCTATTCGGGTATGGGCTTGTCTGCACTTTAGTGAAAAAAAAGGTCGAGAGATAGACATATGCGTGAGTGCGGATAATGCTGCAGATCTTCCTGTTTGATGACACCCAGTAGCAAAAATGGGGCATCAATTCGTACAGGTCATGTTCAATGACGTCGTCATTAATGACTAGAATAGGAAAATCAAGTTCGTGGGTAATGTGGAGTTGGCTCGATATAACACATACAAACTCTCTCTGACACAGTGTACCTATCGCTTGCTTTTACTTGTGACCTCCGCGCTTCTCCTTTTCTATGCATGGAATAATGGTACCTTGATTTGCCGGGAAATATGCGCGATGCGCTACTTTTCTATAAAACAATATGATTGGGCCCTAACATGACAACTGTAGCATTTTACTTTTGCTCGGTTTTGATGTGAGGAGGCGCACATCGACGTGTAAGTACATGGCGTTCATCATGAAGAGGATAAATTTTGACATTCGGAATGTATTCCGAAGTTGTAGCGGCCGTTGTTGAAAGTTAACCTTTTACACAGAGTCTATTTCTTTTTTCGTGTTTTTGCCATTTTGTGGTGATGATAAGCAAAAGGTTTTGGCGCGATTGTGGCACGAGACACACACAGAGAGTTCATTACACCAAAGATTTATCTACTTTACCATCTATATTACGTGGAGGGTTCGAAAATATCAAGTTCAATGCGGACTGTTTGTTATTTATGCTTCGAAGGAACTGAATCTGAGTAGAATTTAAACGAATAATAACCAATCATGGCGAGGGCTCGATATGATAGCAGAAACTTCTATCCTATAGATTCCTTTGCAGGATACTGTCTACCGCACTGTCCACTGCCTTGGGTAGCTCTTACACAACATTACTGGCAAGGATTGTATTACCTCCAGCAAATGAATATGCCCCGGCCTCAAAACTTTTGTCTCGTCTTGCAAACATAGGCCGACGTGGTCCGCTTGTAATCAGGAGTCCCGCACTCAGAAAAGCCTTTTACCAAAATCTAAGCCCAATATGGTATACCATGTAACCTGAGTATCAAATGAAACGCCTTCCATGAATCAACGGAACGGAATTCCCGCTTGCTTGCTGCCGTCGTGCGTGTGGGTAAGTCTACCATGCGCTTGTGGGTTTAACCAGTAGCGCATCATTTTCCTCACGCCCAAAATTCGTTCGACAGCAATGACGTAGAGAGAACTCGTGGATTTCTACGTTTCATCATGCCAATGATAATCCTGATAAGCAAAATACGGCGATAAATCTGCAGGTACACATGTTTATATGCGATTAGACAAAACATGACTTTCCATTTCAGCGCAATGTCCTTTTGGCACAGTGTGATAATTTCGAGTTTGGGTAATCTACCTGTACTTCTAGAAAGAAAGCACTCAGTTATTACATGAATGCTAAGCTCGACAAACTTAGATGTTATCTATTATACAAAGTATCTACCACTGCAAGAAGTCTCGTGCCTCTGCTATTTAAACGTTGTTATATCGTGTGCTTTCGTTATTTAAGTGCGAGCCTATACTTTATGTAGAGATTCTAATACCATACGGACAGTATGTATACTGTACTTGACATTTCGCGCGATGGCGCCGTACACCCCTGAAGGTTAATACACATGTCTCAGATCTATTAGGCTTTTGTGTACGACAGACAGCACAATCCTATCAGATGGCTCTCTCTCCTTTCTTCTTCTGGGTCCTTATTTTTTGGGCGCAGCGTGGGAGAACGTGGATGTCTCCTTGAAGAATTTTTTGCTACTATTTGGGGCAGCCCCGACACTAGACCACCTGCATGAAATTGGGCCACGATTTTCAACCCTGAACGCTTAACTTTCTATTTCTTTCATGTGGTCTCTAGGCATACAATTGCATTGATCATGCGCAGGTCATATATCTATTAGTGCTTTTCGTTCCAAGCGACACAGTCATCAAAAGTTACACCGTCTCCTCCAAAGATATCCAGGGCACTAAGTAGAGTCCATTAGATTTTCATTTCAATAGAAAAAATCAACGTACCTTCCAAAAGTCAAATCCACCTTGCCATTGGAAAGCTTATCAACGAGTGCGAGATCATCGATACCTAGAAAATAAGGAAATGGTTCCGTCAATGTTACTTACCAGCTTGATAGATTAAGAAAGTGGATAGAACTTACTGCGACCACCACCTGCATAAGTCGTAGGGATGGTAACCCATTCACCTAAGCCTTTTTGAGAGTTTCAGTCCCTAGAACTACATGAAACGATGTGACCGGAAAACTCACGTTGAACAAGATCCTGGTCAATCCCCTTGCAAAGACCTTCGACATCGGCGGCATGGATGAGGAATTCACTAATACAGAAAGTGACAATCTCAATTAACGTTTCGCGGCTCCTTCTCCCTTCGTGTCGGGCTCAATCCCATTCTCCTTCCTCTTTCTGTTCTCTCCTTTTACCTGCAGTGATCGGCAAGCATATCCAGTGTTTCTAAATAGCACCTTAGCAAAAAGAAACGTACTTTATTCTTATCCTACCTTTGTTGACTTCCATATCCGTCATGGTTTGCCATTTGTTCATGGCCACGACCCACTTGTCCCCTCGCCGCCGGCAGCTCACATCGACAACCAGCTTGTCTTTACCAACCTTGGCGCATAAGTCGCGTAATCGTTCGATGGAGAATCGTGCATCAGGGAAGAGGTAGCTGGTGACGATCACTTTGGATGCGCCATGGTCCAGCCACTGTTGAGCATTCTCGGCGGTGATGCCGCCACCGACTTGCAATCCATTCGGCCAAGCCTGGAGTGCTTCTTTTGCTGCATCGTCGTTGTTGGGCCCAAGTTTGATGACATGGCAACGCGTGACATTGTGCTTCTTATACAGGTCAGCGTAGTGGGCGGGCTTCTCGCTGTGTATGATGAATGAGCAACGTTCAATTTACAGCTACACTACGCACAAGACGCACCTTGACACAAAGTTTGTCTGAAGGTCCTCAGGAGCACGATCGCTGAGGGATCCGCCGACGATCTGCTTGACTTGTCCGTGATGCAGATCGATGCAACCGTTGAAGCGTGTCATTTTGGGGAAAGAGGCGACCGTTTCAGATACCGACCCCTCTGCCAAAATCTATCAAAATCTCAGTTGCGATGGCACCAGCGTGATCGTACTTACCTCTTAATACTCACAACAGAAGCATTAGTACCCAGCCACCATTTGCAATACTATACAGCGCATTCAGATATCTTGTCAAAGCACAGTTTACGGTGTTTATAACGAGTGTCGTCGTACTACGTCTGACAGCGCAAACCCTTACCAAGCAAGAATATCTTCTCACTTCTATGCCAGCTTAGCACAGGAGCTACCCATGAGCAGCTACGAGGGCAAAGTACTGCCAAGGTATGTGAACCTCCTGATGAGCACCAAGATAAAGCTCGAAATCGAGGAAAAGAAAACGGAAGAACCAAGCAGCGTGCAATTGAATGGAAAAGAGAATAAACCGTATGTGTATTGATGATAATACAACTCCAAATTGCCTTTGTACAGATTTCTGCTTCGAGGAGCCATTTCCCACTGATTTTCAGAGCTAAGCAATTACAACTTCAAAGTAAAGGTTGTTGAAGATCGCATAGGTTTGGTACCGATGTGCCTACCAACACATTCAGAATGTACGGTCAAAAACTTAGGACGACTGTACTGTTCAGTTGTTTTGCTTACCGACCACGGGACACTGTCACCATACAATAGAGACATTCACCATTTGCTTACGAGGAAGCACCAAGTTGTGATCGGGACCCGTTTATCACCACCCATGGTGAATGCGGCTAAACCACTTCGAGAGTTGATTAGGCTGAGAGTATCGCGTATTTAATAAAAGAAGAGGGTATCTGATTGAAAACTTCAATATCTTCAGCGGGATTAGTATCAATAAGGTTAGAATTATAAGGGACATAGCCCTCACTAGGACACCAGATGTGAGCAAGGTTGTCACTTTTTATCCTAAAGTGATCAAGAAATGTTAGATATCCACGTCATGCTAGAGATTAGAAGAAAGTACAAAACAGAAGCTAGAAATGCGTAAATCTTGCGACTACTCATGCTCATGCTGCATAAATTAGTCTATGCTTGTGTCGGCGTAGATACGAATATGAGAATGGTCTGAGACTATATATGAAGATACTGTACATCTCAGCCCGTAAAAGGCCTTTGGCTTTGAAGGGAAAGCACCAATCGATTTGGAGCAAGTGCTCTGTGGCTGCCACTTTGACCTAATTCATCAAACGGCGGAACAGTCGACGTGAAAATGTGCTACATGGACATTTCTTTGTCACACATACATTTATTTTATGCTGGCAGCCGTACGTGTTCGCACGCTTGGAACTTTAACAACATATTCGCATTGACGCCCATGCCCGCTTCTTGATAGCGGCAAGCATATAAGCACATCCGCAGTGTAACAAACTTCGGCTGCCTTCTTATTTGTCACACAACAGTATGCATTATCTGTTGATCGATATAGAACTTGATATTTTAGAGTGTTCTCCGTGGTCTTGAGATGTCAACAAGGAATAAGCCTAGAGGCAAAGCTGTGGCCGGAGTTTCATATCTCACGGAATGGTCCAAATATGGCGCTTTTCGCGTCGCTGTACTGCACTTCCCGGCACAGCCACTGTACATATTTGTTCTCGTGCAGATAAGTGAACGTCGATTCAAAGCATATAACAGCACACAGTATACCTGCTCTCGTGGAAATGGAAGGCGGAACACTCGACTTAATTCCATCGGTAATATATCTTAAAGGGAATATATTAGAAAGACAGTTGCTCACGGTCAGCAGGTGACAGGATATAAAAGAGGCGCTATAGATGCTATTAGTTTTTTTTTATCAACAAGCACTTCCCCTAGCTAGTCCTTATTATGCGCTTTACTATCTCCAAGGTCGCTGCTAGTAGCAACTGCATCACTCATGTTGCTATCCCCTCAACCATCTCCACTTCTGCTGTTCAGGAGCAGCCCGTGTCTGTCTGCAAGTCCTCCAATCATTTAGATGCCGCACTTGCGCAAGGCGAGTTTATAATTCGCCACCTCGTCATATCCACCGAGTCGCCGCTGTATCATCGCTTCTTGAAGGAATGCGACCAGCAGGATTCCATTACGGCCAAGCGCCTGAAAGAGCTGATGAAAGACCACACCATCGGCGTCGTTGTGAAGTCGAACAATCCAAGTGTCAAGGTCGGTGACTTAGTGGACGGCATATGCATCTCGAGCGAGTATGTCAAGGTTATTCCCTCTGTCGCTCATCGTCAGCAAGGATTCCACCAGAGCCAGAAACATCATCAATGCCAGCCGCAGGAATGCCAGCCGCAGACAGCGTACTTCAAAGTGTTCGGATGTGGTGAACGTCAGCAGTATAACCACCATGTGCTTAATGAGCAAAAATGTGTTGTCGCGGACATAAATGCCCAACCTACCACGGCCAGCTACCAAGTGGATGTCCTGAGGAAAGGAGGCTTGACCGCGTACATTGGGTAAGTGTATCATAGCTACGCTGCAGTAACAAGATGATTACGTGAGCTTTCTTATTGATTTTCTCGTCACTACTAGCCTCAACAGCTCGGGAGAATTGAAAAGCGGTGAAACCCTTTATGTTTCCGTTGCTACGGGCGCCCTTGGCCACACCGAGGCTCTATTGGGTGATCATATTGGCAACACCGTCTACGAAAGAGAGCATATCATCCAGTTGAATGGCAGAGTTCAAAACAGCATGGAACAAAGTCTCTGGCAGCTCAAGAAGCAGCATAGTATTAACAAAGCCGACGTGAGCATTCGGGTTGATTACGCTTCTGGGAGCAATGCAGAAGATCGCCGCTACCGAGCGCAACATCATGACGCTGTGTTGAAAAATAGACACATCAACGGACGGTAAGGTCTCTCGTATAAAACCATTTCCTTCTCAACTTTCTTTTTACGCTATAGTATGATTGTATGTGGTATCGTATCGGACTATAACGAGAGCAAGACGAGTGAAGAAGGTCAGAAACTACTGCAATTGATCATCGACCGTCTGCGCCAAGAAGGTTTCATCCTGCTCAGCTCACCTGAGCTAGACCTCGAGTTTCGAAAGCGAGTGACCCAGCGACTCCTGGAGGGCAGGGTCAACACCAAGAACACTGTCCTGGTCAGTGTCGAGCAAATTCCTGAGGCACTTTTGGACGCTTTTCATCACGCCCTCGGCCTAGAGGTTTTACACAAGGCTAAGCTTTGAGTCTGTAATTAAGCAACAGTAGTCATACACATCGTAGCAGTATGAGCGAGTGACGTAATCACACATCAGTAGTATGTATGGCCCTTATTAAATATTTGAAGTATTTAGTTGGATGTGCATTGTGTTGTGTCTTGGGCAATTTTAGGATTTGGAATTAGAGCCATAGCCCATGTTTATGCACCATTTACTATGGATCTACGCGCGCAATGATTGGATATGAGAATTGCGTCGATTTTCTTATTCTGTTTCTTTTCCCTCGGCGTGTCTCAATTACCGACAAACGACATGCGCCTGCCCAAAGTGTACCAATTCGGCCCGCACAGCATCCCTGAGACCCAAGTCTTTTACAAGTCAAGATACTGCCTTGGCCTGGTGAATCTCAAACCCATCACTGAGTAAGCTCACTTGTCAGTTTGACTGAAATTAAAACTATTCTCATTATCCCCACCATCAGCGGACGTATGTGTTGTCGAATCCCAGCCGTTTATGGCGTGTTGTAGAAGTACTAACTCGCGACACGTTCTCGCTCATTGACCTGTTCCACAGATGTCCTAGTGATTTCAAGACGGTTGGCTCCCCGGTTACGGGATCTACAACCCGATGAAGTAAGTGTTTGACAATTATGGTATCTGACACCGTTCTAAAGCGGCGCCGTAAAGGCGGCAGACATGATTGTGAGCGCACAAAAGATTGGCGATGTTATCGAGGGACACTACAACGGCACGTCTTTGACGACGGTGATCCAAGATGGGCCCGAGGCGGGACAGACGGTAAGTAACAAAGAAAAAAAAAAAAAAAAAGAAAGAAAAAGTAAAGAAATTGCGGTCGACACGGGAAAACGGTATTCATGCAGTAACGGCAGGTCCCCCATGTGCATATGCACATTATTCCTCGAAGAGCAGGCGATTGGGCGAACAATGACGATATCTATGACGAACTGTCGCATAACCGTGTCGATAACGAGGAACGCCAGCCGCGGTCGGCAGAAGACATGAAGCAAGAAGCGGATCGATTGCGCGCGTTTTTTCCAGAGACCGTCGAAGGGGAGGATTAGAATAAAAGAAGACAAGAAAAATACAAAGCGGGTAATCGTTTTATTATTGATGGTTGTAGTTTTCGGAGCACCGCACAATGCGCTCGCTCTTTTGCCGAAAAAGCATAGATTTCCGGTTGTTGCCGTTCGTAGTCGGTCGGTGGTGTGCAAGGACGTGTGCTGTGTTGTTGGCGTCGCGGGGATGATGGTGGAGGTAGACGCCATCCTGGTAATGCTCTTTGTAGAACTCGCGATCTAGAAGGAAAAAAAGGAAGAATGCAAAGGAGAGAGAGACAGTCAGGCACAGACACAAAAGTGGGAGCGCATAAGGAAAGACCTTTCTGTTCAAAGTCTGGGGTATTGACAGCTCGTCGTTTAGTATACCGCTCAATCTTGAACAATTCGACGCGATTCTTGATCATTTCAACGAGGCCCATGGTGAGAGAGGAGAGAATATTATGCAGCTATAAACAACACGCTATGTCTCAGTGGATAATTCGCAAGTAGCCATTGAGCGACCTTACATGGTAGGAAACGAAAAAGAAACAAAGGAAAGGACTGAGGGGAGAGGACAAGTAAGGATTGAACGGGAGGGGCGAAGACAGAGAGACAGAATGAGAGAGATAGAGAGCGAGAGGAAGGGTGTGGGACAACGTGGGATGGGTATGAAGGCAGGGGAAAGAAAAAACAAATAAGGGCGATGATTGCTCTCTGTTCTGTACGACGCTGTAAGCTTTCGGGTCGTTAAATGGCACGAGCTTAATTGCCGTTCTCTCTCTCTCTCTATTCTCGCTTGACAGATTCGGTCTTATTGTGTGCGGCTGCGCGGTCCAACAGAAACTGTCCCAGAAATGACAGTGGATCCGCAGGTCTGATCAAATATATACATATACATATACATATACATGACACATTTACATATATATATACAGAATAAATCATCAGAAAAAAAAAGCCCATCTAGCCATACGAGATCATACGTACCGTTCAGTGACGAGTAACTTCAAGCCTTCGAGCACGGTAGGCGTGACGGTCGAGTCTAGATAGGCGCGGGGAGGCATGCGTTCCTCGGCCGGAGCAGCGTCTTCCTGTATCCGTTGCTTGACACTTTCTGAGGGAGTGGATGCTTCTGACTGAGAGCGTGACGACGGGCGTGCCAGATTGGAGTGTTGTCCTGGTGCTACTGACGGTGCCGGTGCTACTGGTGCTGCAGACGGTGGTGGTGACATTTGACGAGGACGCGGCACTTCGCCAGGACCAGTCTCAGGTGGAAACGTCGCCTGACTGTACTATGGAAACACACTGTCAGCCATTCACAAGATGGAGATCTAGCTCGGATCCAACCTCTTCTTTCACTTGGAATGAGGATATTTGCTGCGGCTGTGCTGGAGGTGGTGGCGGCGCTTGTGCTGGTGCTTGTGTTTGTTGCGTCGAGGCCTGCTGTGCGGGCGGATAGTTTGTTGTGGGCGGTGTGCGTTGCGATTGAGGCAGCTGAATGGGCGGAAGGTCATTGGCCCCGTAGTGGCTATGCAATGGCGCAGGAAGATTAACGATGCTGGCAGGAAGACTCAGGATGCTTACTTTGAGTTGTCCATGGTTCAGATCGATCGAGAGAATTAGGCAAAGAAGTTAAGCGGCCAAACACGGTCTAGTTGAGCTGTCGCGCAGCGGGGGTTCAATCCACTTCTTCCTCTCACGTACTCTACCCGCTCTCCCTTCAGAGCCATGCAGAGATTGACGACCTTATTACTACTACTGACGACGTAAGCACCTGCTGTATATGCTGCATGCACGGCATCTCTTACTCTTGCACGATTCTGCAGCTTTTGGGTCTCTTTAGCTCAGGCTACCTCGGTGATCGGCAAGCTCATACCCAATGGCATACTCGGTGGTTGGTTTCGTCTGCATCCGTTCCATGCCGCAACTTCTTATGCACTCTCTTTACAGACCTTACCCGACTCGATCCCTCTACAAGAGCTATCATGAACGGTGGCGTCTACTCAGCACCTGTCAGGCTCGACGGCTCCTTTGAACTGTATGATGCGTTATCAATTTCACTTCCTGCGCGCTAACAAAACACCGTAGACGGGACATTGCTCCTGGTTCCTATCTCCTTGAGATCGAATCAATAAACTACGTTTTTCCTAAGGTAAAACCAGAAAGGCAGACAAAAGACAGGTGCCTTATACTGTCATCTAGCTGCGCGTCGATGTCAAGGACGAAACGGTCAAGGCTGCTTACACAGCACTGGGCGTCAATTGGGACAGCACCGGTTACGCTGTGACTCACCCCTTTGAACTCGGTGCCAAGGCCCCTTCGGTATACTTTACTGTAAGTGTCTGGCAGATGCTTGGCAGATGCTGTGCATGGGCTTCAATCTAAATATCCGCATCTATATAGGAGCGTCAGGGCTTCAATGTACTCAGCATGTTCAAGAACCCCATGTTCCTCATGCTTGGTTTCAGTGGTTTGATGATGCTGGTACTCCCCAAGATGATGGCCAATATGGGTAAGATAGACGGTATTTTTCCTTTTTGGTTTACTTAGATGACTCTGTAGATCCGGAGGCGCTCAAGGAAATGAGCCAGTCGCAAGCCGATGCCCAAAAAATGATGTCTGAAATGCCCAGCTTGGCTAAAATGCTCGGCAATGCTCAGCAGCAGCCGCAACAACAGCGTCAACGACGGTGATCATACTGTTTCATAGACTTTGATTTTGTACGATAATGTTTATCGGTTAGGGAAGCAGAATACATACAGCGCATAGCTCTTTCCATGCGATTATGAGTGCATCAAGCAGTACATCAACGTTGACGACGGCTTTGTACGGTGTGAACATTCGAACGAACATGATGAAAGCTGTTTCGTCGGTCCTTTTGATTCTCTTTTTTTCTAAATAATCAAAGCAAGTTAGTGCCACAGATTTGATAACTTTGGCGGTCTTTTTTTTTTTAAACAACTGTCAAAGTGTTGCTGCTTTTTTCCCGTTTTTCTTTCGCAACTTAGCAACATGGAAACGCGCAACATCGATTCGGCTCGCGTTGCCATGGATCCCGATCGGTTGGAAGAACATATTAAACGTGCCGAAGAATTGATTCAAAGTGATACAAAGGAAGTCCCTCCATTCTGGATCAACAAATACAAGAATGAGGCTGCTCGCAACTGGGACATTTTCTACAAACGCAACACTACCAAGTTTTTCAAAGATCGGCACTGGACTGACAGAGAATTCGATGAGCTCGCCTGCCATCCCGATCAGGGCAAGGTAGGAGAGCACGGTCACCCGAAGAAGCGAGTAAACTCACCTTTGCAACTAGTTACGCTGCCTGGAAGTCGGTTGCGGCGTGGGCAATTTTGTGTTTCCTGCCCTGGCAGAAAATCCCAACCTCTTCATCTTTGCCTGTGATTTTTCGAAGCGCGCGGTCGACATGGTCAAAGAAAATGAGCAATATGATGAAAGTCGTTGCAAAGCGTTCGTCTGTGATCTGACGAACGACGACCTGACCGAGAACATCGAACCTGAAAGCCTTGATCTGGTAAGACGCCCGTCTTCGGTTGGATATAAGGGAATGACCAAACCGATTGTATTCTTTCAAGGTTTCGGCTATCTTTGTTTTTTCGGCCATTCCTCCTGAGAAGATGGCGGCTGCTATCCGCAATATCTACAAGGTGCTCAAGCCTGGCGGCTGTATCCTGTTCCGTGATTACGGTCTCTATGATGAAGCGCAACTCAAATTCTGCAAGGCCTCCGATAAGCGGTTAGGAGATAATCTATATGTGCGCCAGGATGGTTAGTTTTGTTTGGATGATAACATAGAAGGCCGTTTTGTCTAATGGAGTGTAGGCACCATGAGTTATTTCTTCTCCATCGACGATCTGCGTACACGCTTCGAAGCAGAAAATTTCAAGACGCTCTCTTGCGAGTATGTCTACCGAGAAACGACGAATCGCCGGCTGGAAATCCGCGTCGATCGCATTTTTGTTCAAGCCAAACTCCAAAAGCTCTCATCTTAGTTCATACCCTGGCATTACTCATCCTGAATCATGCATCTTGTTTTCTCACCCTTCTAGATCTGCTCATTTATCTTGTTGTTCTATATAATACACTACATACTGGAGTACTACGTTTTTTAGACGCTGTTGGAATAGCCATACTTTTCGCACAGGGTGCGTATTTTATCCTTGAGTGAATCAAGGTGGATATAAGTCCCCTTGAGATGTCGGTCGCCGCTCAGAGGATCAAACGAAGTGCGGCCGTGGAGGACACGCCGGTTGGCAAACATCACTGGGATTGAGGGAAACTTAGCAACCCATAATCACATGATAACCGTTCTACTTACCAAGTTGACCGGGTTGAAGGGTCAGCTGGAAGCGCAGCTTCTCGTCTTCAATGAAATCAGCGAAACGCTGGAAGGCACGGTAGAAGCGCTTGCCCTCTTCAGGCGAGAGATGGTCCAAGGGGCCCTGGAATTGAGGCGCGTAGTTGACATGCATATCCCACGCAGCATCGTTCTCACCCGCAACAATGGTAGGTCTTCGATAATACATGTGATGGCCGTCGTTCACATAGTGGAAGGTGACAGGTGTCGATGTGAGAACTTCGTAGTCCTCGGGATACTGAGCTTTCAGCATTTCGACTGCACGGTAAGAATCGACAAAAATGCTGGCACCGCCGGTGACGGTGTTTTGCAAGCTGTGCAGCAACTGGATGCCTGGAGGAGAATCGGTGTACCTGTCAAACGAAAGTTAGGCACAACGCCGAATAAGTAAGATAGGACTGACATTAGATCCATATGGAAACCCAGGTACAAGCTGGTATAAGCAATGTTTCGCGACTTGGCGACATTTTTGACATCAAAATCGCGACCATAGAATGTCTCGTAAACGGGACCAATGCGCTCAGCGACTTGTGTGACACTTTCGTCGCGAGTAGGTACGCCATCGATAAACACCAAGCCCTTGTTGTACAGACGTTGGACAACGGTGTGTAGACCTTCGTCGCTGTGCATGTAGTCACCATAGTCCACCCAATCGAGTTCGTACTGGCTTTGATCCCAGGTCTGAGGGCGAAGGTTCTCAAATCGATAGGTTTCGCTGTTTTCTCGGTTGGCATAGCGCTGCAGCCATGACAGCGGGTACTGGCTCACGTGGTCACTGTCTTGACCATGTCTCAACGGCTTGTTCCAGATAACCTCGGCCAGGTCGCCCTTGGCCGTGACGCTCCTGGGTGCAATGTCGAGGGGAATGTCGGCTGAGGAATGCAGCTTTTGGCGATTGGAAGGATGAATGCACTGGTCGCACTGGCAATTGTCGCGCAGCCAGAGGTAACCGTACAAGCTGCGCTTGTTGTCCTGCCATTGCACCTCGAGAGCGTCCTTGTCGCTTAGAGCAGACAGCGTCACTTCAGCAGGGGCAGCGGCCGAGGCAGTTGCGTTGGAGGTCCATAGCCTGGATGTGGTTGCGAGGGAGCGGAAGGGGTAGACAGGGCGTGCAAAGTGTGTGTTTGGTGCGTACCGTCGAAGGGCGTGTGTCAAGCGAGGAGAAACCATGGCAATATTGCGGGGAAACAATGCATCTCGATGACTAAATAGAATCAGTTCCTCTCGTGCGACTTTTTGCGACTTCTTTTGATATTTTTCTCACGTGTCTGCTTCGGTTCTGTTATTCCTTCTACTTGTAGTAGACCAGCCACATACATGTATGATAGCCCTCCCGGGAGTAATATGGCAACTGAGTCTCAAGGCTCTCGCGACGGGAGGACTGACCTGGGCAAATAGGTATGATAGCATTAGAAGGATTCAATAATGCAAAGAGAGTCTCTCCATGCATGAAGTGCCTTGGCAGACGTAGAAACAAGATACTGCATAGCACATATAATGGATTGGATGCGATATTCCTAGTGCGGAATTGGGATTGTCTGTGCGCTAGAATCATTGTGAGGGAACAAAGCTGCTGAAAATAAAGCAAAACGGCTCTTCCGCATTCCACAACTTCATGTCCGATCCACCCCAACCAAAGCAACCACAATCGCGCTTCACGATACGCACAAAGAACAACACTTCTGCCGACGTCCAGTATTATGTCCCACAAACAAACGTAAGCCGCAGTGGACGTGCTGCGGCGGAAGCTGCTGAGACTGAGGCATTCAACGCACGTGTCAACGCATTCTGCGATCAGCAGCCTGTCAAAGACTTTGCAAGCAAATCGTTCGATGACGCCCTTGCGGAAGTGACACGCCGCCAGAATGCACGGATCCAACGCTACAACGAACAGAAGAAACGCGGGCCACCTATGGAACCGATGCCCTACACAGGCCCGGTGTCAGCGCCCCTCAAGTTCAAGCCCGAGAGCGATCTCCTTCCATCCGAACGCAAGGAATGGCGTGCAGACGCCCTTGCACGTACGCCCATCAACAGCGTCTTCACCGAACTGCGCCTCGCCAGTCTCTTCAGCGTACCTTACAAGGCAGCAGGCCAACCCACTCTGCTGCGCTTGCCGGACGACGACGATCATAGCCGCGACAATATGGATACAATCCCTTATACCTACTTGGATATGCGCGAGAGGCAGAATTGGGACTTTGCCAACAAGAGGTAACACCGACCTGCTCGGTCATGATCTGGCGCCTCACTCATCTTTTCTCCAGGCTTGCGGAAGGCATCGAGTACCTGCAGCAAAAGAACGTTCAGTCTGCGCTGGATCGGTTCAAGATGGCCGTCGATATGCAGCCCAAATGTGCTGAGGCCTATTTCCGTGCTTCAGAAATGTAGGCTGCATTACTAACACCGTGCTGACCTTGCTCACTTACGACATTTAGTTTCTTTGAGATGAAAAATATGAAAGATGCGTTCGAAACCGCCGACAGAGCCCTCAAGGCTGATCCCTCCCACAAAGCTGCCAGAAGTCTGTGGCATGCTATCAAAGACGCGCTGAAACCCCCTTCGAAGAGTAAGAGTCGTGAGTCTCGATCCGAGTCCTCCCATTCGGGCCGTAAGAGGCAATCTTCATCCTCACGGCGGGACGAGCACCTTATCCATAAGGACCGGGAGGCGCCCTCCCACAGCAAAGACGATCGTGAACGTGGCCGCTCTTCTCGGTCACGCGGTGCTGCCTCGCCTGCTCAGGACATCCACCGCTCAAACGTTCCATCCATGCCCAGATCGGATACGGCCCGTGTCCACACAAAGAGTTCTGAAGTGCCGCACAGTCGGTCCAGCACATCGCGCGTGGATCATGCTCCTCACCATGACTATCATGCACGCGAGGTTCGGACTTCTCAGGAGGCACGGTCTTCAGGTCGCCACCAACGACCGTCGATACATGATCAAGTGTCAGAACCCATCACCTCCGAAGAAGGTAAAAATTCTCATGACTTACCCACTCAAGTGTGCATAATGCAAACTTATACCCAGGTCTGCGCAAAGATGAACGCGTCGACGTCAGTGGAACATATTCATCTCGCCCTGCAAATATTGACCAAGAAGCGCGTGAGCATGCTCGCAGTCGAGATTCGATTCGCAAATCCAGGGGTGAAGGTATGGTCGATTGAACTGATAGGAACCTTTTCTGATTTATCTATCTGATAGACCGAAATAGCGAGGAGGACGGTGAAATCACAGAAAAGAGCAGCGAGCGGCACCGTGAACGAAATAGCGGGCGCGGAGACAGTCGAAGACGAGACGATCACCAAGAGCACAGAGATAGACATCGCGATTCGCACCCAGAAAGAGATATGCCCAAGAAGAGTGCATCTGTCGAAACGCGCAAGAGGGGTGAACATGCCACACGTGACTCTCGAGAGCAGCGTCGGGAGAAGCATGAGACTATCAAGAAAGAGGCGGCCAAAGAGGTAGAAGCGACCCACAGTCGCGATGATCATGCAGGACGCGAAAGACATCGACGCCGTGATGAAGATCATGAAAGAAGCAGGAGAGATTCAACCAAAAACCACCATCGAACGGAGGGGGCAGCGCATAGAAAGGATGAGACTTCGTATCGCCAACGCGATACACGTGATCGTGATGCACCACGGAAGGATAACGGCATGCGAGAGTCGCGCCCAAGGGATGGTCGTACCTCACGTGGGTCCAGAGACAGACCTCCCGAGAAGCGGGATCACGATACCTTTGTGAAGGATCTGTCCGAGGACGCTGACATACGGAAGGAGGAGGCACGCAGGCGGGACGATCGTTCGCCACGCGACCGAGGAAATCATCGTCACAGCCGGCGCCAGGAGACCGCCCAGAAAGAGCACAATGCAGAAAAGGCGATACAGAGGCACGATGAGCACTTACCGCGCGAATCAAATGACAAGCACCGAGCGCAGGACCGCCACAATGTGCCCGAGGATAATATACCCGAGAAGGAACAAGAAGCAAAAGAGAAAATGCCCAATAAGGCCATTGATACATCGCGCGACTCTAAAGAAAACCGCCACGAAGTGCAGGAAGGACATGATACGGCCACAAAACACAAGGAGCCATCTGCTGCGAAAGAAAAGGAACCCAGGAAGCACGATGGTATGTCTCCTCAATCGCACTACAAGCACAGTATACCGCATGATGACTGCGAGACAACCACAAAAAATATACCCAGGGAGAAAGAACAAGCTCCAAGATACGCAGCGCGCCAAAAGGAGGAGAACTTACCAAGAGAATCTAAATACAAGCAGCATGAGGTGCAGACCCATCATCGATCAGCCTCAAAAGGCATGTCCAAAGAAGAGGAAGATACCGCAGAGCACAAGAAAGATGACAATCAAGGCCTGACTACGTCGACGAAAGTGACGCAGGAAAGGCAGCATGAAGCATGCGAACAGCATACAAGCCCACAGAGCGATGCCAAATTGCCAAGCGAGGGTGACTCGGGCATACACTCTCCCTCTGCGTCTGGGAAAGGCGAGCTACGCATACGTGGCATCGCATCGTCGTCTTCTCTCAAGTCCGCGGGTGAAAATAAGGCAGCAACAGATAAAAACGTTACCGAAGTACCTGCACGAGAACGCAGCCCACGCCTGCTTGGTCCGGCAGGTAAGGCAGGGTTTATGACCAGCCTGAAGCGCGCGAACAGCGCTTTGCACGTGACAAACCCTTCCCACCGATCTGCACAGACCAATGTAGAGCGGAATAAAGACGGTGACAAAGAGGATCCTCCAGAAAAGCGGCGAAGGATAACATCCAATGACAGCGACTTGACGGAGGCACAAGGCAAGTCACCCAAGCTTTCGTCGCGTATACAGCTGTACGATCCGCGCGACGCACGAAAGCGGTGGCAGGACCGAAAGCAAACCGAGGAAGTCGAGCCCGAGACATCTGAACCCCGCCCTGAACCCCACAACGAGCCGAATCGTCGGGATGAAGGACAGCGCAAGGGACGCAGTGAGGACCCGAACCAGGGA
Organism: Syncephalastrum monosporum B8922; assembly: GCA_000697355.1. NCBI lineage: Eukaryota > Fungi > Mucoromycota > Mucoromycetes > Mucorales > Syncephalastraceae > Syncephalastrum > Syncephalastrum monosporum. The sequence continues at coordinate 132,676 of JNEN01001265.1, forward strand.
CGTCGCTTTGAATTTCTCGATGACGATCCACGGGAAAAGGCGCGTCATCGGGATAAGAGGCGGCGTCGTTAGTTCTATTGTCTGTAGCATGAATAAGGAAATAATGAAAGTCCCAATTGCTATCAGTATGTGTTTTTTCTGTTCGTGTCACATGATGAAGCTTATCGCTGCTTATTCGCGTCCCAGTTTGACAAGGGCCACGGCCTTTCTCAGTAAGGATAGCCTACTCTCTTACTCAGCTATATAGAAACTATATACGGGAAAAATGCCCGAGCCATCCCTGTCCAGGAGGCTCATTTTATATCTGCCGTTTTTTCAGCTGATTTACAACTTCTTTGATGGGCGGCCTTCTCTTCCCTTTTTTTTTTCCTCTTGCTGGAACCAGTGCTGTTTGCCTGGTCTCATCGGAGAAAAGGACTTCTCGTCCGCGACCGAAAGGCTTTCCACCATGAGCGTCGTGGTTTGCGCAGCCATGCCGTCCCAGTGGAAGTACGCATTTGGCATCCGGGACATGTTTTTATGCGGTGGACGACATAAGGTGCAGTTTCTGGTTGGTGAGTTTGAGGGCATGCAATTCAGGCACCCGGTAAAACCCTCTTTACGGGGCTGTTGAGGCGTGCCGTTTATCATCTACGAAGGATACAATGAAAGAGGAACAAAGAAGAAGTCGACGCGAATGCTCGCTGCATTTTACATACAGTAGTTTATTATACCAATGCTGCCATGTCACCATTTCTTTTCCGCATGTATCGTGCAAAAATATATCAAGATATCGGATGCGATAGATCAAAAGAAGCTTTCAAGCAGGAAGTGGAAGCAGATGTTTAAGGACAAAGACGGACGCATGGCTGACACACTGTATGTACTACGAATGTACGTACTGTAAAAGGTGTCGAAACACTAATACAGCATTTGCAATCCAATCTCGCTTTTTACTGTACTCATTTTTGAAAGTGCACCTCCAATCGGCATAGTCCTTGTGGTGCAATTAAATCTCAATGTCGCATACCATATTGTCAGTGTCTCTGCCCAAGTACGTCGGATCCGAACAAGGACGCAGAAAATTACGGCGAGTGTGAGTAATAGCAGACGTAATCAAACAAGAAGAAAGAAACGCTTCAAGATTCCCAGTTGTAAACAGCGTTAAGACTTCGTCGATGCTTGCCGGAGCCACAGAAAAATAATGCCCACGCATTTTTTCTATTGGATCGTCCGTATACGAGCCTCAGTGCCCACTTTCAAAACCGTCCAAAGAGGTCACCAAGCCATCAGGAGTCATCCAGTCATCCAATGAAAGGGGACGGTAGTGTCTTAAAGCAAGCAACATACATACGAGCAGATGGCTATGGTTGTCGACAAATGAACTGCTCAACATTCGCACCGCATCTGTAATCTCGTAGACGCATTGGATAGTCTCGATGTTAAAGCTTTGTGCAGTGGTTGCGGAATTCGCCATGCGTGTTTTTGTCGATACGACTGCGAAGTGTAGCACGCATTTCACTTCGTCCGCAGAGTCACGTAATCTTTGACGATATTCATATGTGACACTGAGAAGGTGTTTCTATTGGAGCGGCAGCTTGTGTTCAGACTAATATAGTACAACGCACAGACCACATCATCTCCGTATTTATATGCTATGTGACGCACCAAGACTTCTACTGGAGCTGCTGTGTGCGAGCATAATGCAAAACATCTCACAGGACAGCACTTTGTAACCAACTTCTTTCATGTACGGTCTATTTGTATGCATACAGACATGTACACGACGTGTAGCAACTCAAAAGTTTATTCTAGGCACAATAGAGCGGTGTTACACAGTTTCTCCGATACTCAGATTGCCATAGATTCATTGCAATGTCTACCTCTTCATGGTCACCATGGACTCTTTCACTTCTTTTCTACTCACCCACCCACCGCAGCACCTGCCGCAGCATTCACACTCACACGCATCATTCTCACCTGACGCCTGAGAGTGAAAAATATTTTCACCAACGCGAGGCCTCATTGGCTACAGGTAAAAAGAATTTCACTCTCAGGCTGTCAAAAAACTATATAAACGCGTCCTTTTTTTCGCCTCTTCGCTTTTCTTTTCTTTTCTTTATTCAATTTGTGGAGGGTGTCCCGGGGTTTGGCAGGCCCTACGACCCAATGAAGCAGACAAGCCGACTGCTAAACCAAACTACCGGGCTTGTATAAAAACAAACAGGGAGGAATGTGAGGGCCCCTTCCCATGAGGCCATGCCAGGGCCGAAGACGGGTTCCGGTTTGGGCACGAGTCCCAAAGGGTGGAAGAGGATCGACGGGTGCCCATCTCCAAGCGATGGTCCTCGGGCAACGGACTACCTTCGGGTAGGACGGCTAAGAGGCACCCATTCTTTTTTTATGCAATAGTACAAATGATAAAGAGTAATAAAGAGAGGAAAAGGCGGGTGATTTTTTTTTTTTTTTTTTGGTTTTCATGCACAGCACGACGCGTCTTTTGTGCCACCCTTTAAGTGGTTGAGGAAATTCTTACTTTCTTTTTCTTGCTCCTTACCATGGTTTCGAAAGAAAGAGTTTCTTGAGCATGCTCAACGCTCTGTTCTCTTTTAAAGCGCTCTGTTGGCTTATTCTTGTAGTTCACAGATTCACACAAAGAGATGTTTCATTAGGCATTGCCTGAATCACACCCAAACCGAATGCAAGAGGGCGAACACTGCCCTTCCCTGTTATCTTAACCATACCAAAACAAAGCACTGTACCGTTTTACTTTGCGACTGTGACAGACCTCGCTCTCTTTTTGTCTGGAAGCAAGAGTTCATTTTACACACACACAGAAAAGCAAGAGGACATCACGCGATCACGCATCTGCTTTCTCTTTTGACGATCTCAACTTGAGAACACTGCGCAGGTGATGAGCCTGCCAGGGGTGGATATTGTCAACCATCAGAGACAGTCAGCTCCCCACCGTCGTCGACATCAGGAACGCCCACCAGTGCCAAATCCACGAGTATAAGATCGACGAGTGTAAGAACTAGCGAGCAAGGCTCACTCCTCTCGGCAGGGCCGACCCCAGGAGGGTATATACTATGCTGTATATTTCTATTACTATAATCAAAGGTCTGGAGTTTGGGTTTGTGTGCCTGTCGGCAACTGCACACGTCATACGGCGTGGCGCGGCTTACAGATATGCACGCTGACACCTGATATTGCGTACAGAAACCGGCTGTCAACCGGCGTGCTACGGCTTATAGCTCCCCGAGAGAAGTAGCGCAGTGACGCTTGACCTGGATTAAAAACAGGACACAAGATCGGCGGAAGGATCATGCTAAAAACAGGACCGGTAATGGATGACTGAGAATACAGTCATGGCTTACGGCCTCGGAATAGAATGCACAACGAACGCTTGACGCTTGACTCTTGAGACTGCATTCGCGACACCAGGACGACCGTCAACAGAGCGCCAGCGTACAGCAAAGCCATACCCGTCGAACGGCGTGTCGCGTCTGACGACCCTGGACAGGCTGCACGAGGAACGCTCAACTCTGACGTCCTCATGGCTAAAGATGCAGTGCAATGTAATTAATAACTAGAAAAAAAGCTGTATATGACTTCACTTACTCGTTAACCGAGCTGCAAGCCACCCAAGGATGAAGTAAAGTAAGATACCTATAGATAAACGGACGCTGGTAGTATCTGCCACGGAAGCACCTTATCAATTCATTTGGGCTTGCCTTTGTGCCGGTGGACATCTTGACCCGGCCGAACCATTGTCAAGGAACCATATATGCAGCACACTCCCATTGTCTTACCATGACGTCCTACCAAAGGCACCACAAACACAAGCTGGACATAAAGTGTTACCTTCGAGCCAGAGCGTCCATTCATAGGCTCAATTGTCAACCGAACAGAACAAGGCCACCCGTCTCAGGCAGCATTCTTAGCGATATGATAAAGTAGCGATCAGCATCATCAATAAGACGTAAGAGTTATGTCCACTTACAATTAAGAATCGCAATCGGGGACCGACCGGACTGTCATTCCCGCTGCTGAGGGACAATGGTACAGTTCCGGGGATACCGAGAGGCCCAGATCGACGTTCCGGGCGTTCGGGACTATTCAAGGATAGAACAGCAGAGCACACACACAGATGTAACCCTGTCTGACTACGAGAACGACGGCGCGCGTTGGGCGGCTGTGCTGATTTCTGCGGGCAGCGGCTGACGCGTGGCTCCCTGTTCAAATTCACTGCTGTAGTGCATAATGCCCTGTGAATGGCGCATCAAGGGATTAAACATATCATCGTGTAAGATCTCCTTTGTGTCATCTGTCTTTCTGCATGTTCTTTTTTTTTTTCAGGTAGAAACAAAGGGACTTCCTTTTCTTTTAAGTGGAATTAGGATGATGGGTGGGTGTTGCGTGCTTATATGTACACATACTGCACACCGTAAGGCTCCATCTGTATTTATTCCTGATCGCAGAAAGAAAAACTGAGTCCTCATTGGCACTACGCTTAATTAGCAGGGTCATGGGTTATGTTCAAATGGTATGCGTATGTCGTCAGATATTCTACCACAAGGACCATCTGCGCGGTCCGTGTCTATGACAGATGACTATAGATGATGCAACTTATCAATCTGTGAAGATCTCATTGTACATATCACGCTATAGCTGCTGGCACAAATGACGCTGCTCATACGACAGTTCAATAATTTCTCCGCAGCACCCAATCTCGGTTACGCTTCTTTGTTTGGCATTGTTTTTTCTTTCTTAGCACAAAAAGCCCTTTAATATGTTTTAGTCAAGTGGGGTGCACCGGCGGTATATGGAGATATTTATAGCCCATGAGTATCAGAATATGGTACGCTGCAACGCTGCGGACGAGTGACGGGATGGCCATTACAGATGCGTCACACAGGCTCACACGCGCGCGTGAGATCGCATGGCCTGAAAGGAAAAAAAATTTTTTTTGAGCGCTAATATCAGGCGGGGATGAACACAAGACTTTTAGGCACTTTGCCTTTTGAGAGATTGGTGTGCCTGAAAATTGCCAATGACGTACAGCGGAGGTGGAATTGAGCTCTAGGCGCACGGGCAATCATCGGCACTGCGCCAGTCACGGGCACCCTTCTATTTTTTTTTTTTATTTTTTTTTTTTTTGCGGGTCTGTCTTAAAAGCAAAGAGGAACGCGGACAGACTTTTTCCTTTGCTTCTTTTTCACTTTTTCCCCAATTCTTACTAAATTGCCGCACTCGAATGGCAGTTAATATCATATCCAACTGTATCTATTCGAATAATTCTCTGAATTGATCCCACTCTTCACAAACACACAACGCGCCACCTGTTTTTTGACGGCACAACCAACTTTTTCTTAACTATTCCAACAACCCTGCTATGAAATCTGATCCCTTAAGGAACAACCTCGTCCGATATTTAATTAGTTTACCCTTTCGATTGCACTTTTCCAACTTTTGGTCCTGACAGCCCCCAAACGTAAATAACCCAATTAACCCACGCGCACACAACGAAACCAAGAACACACAAGAACAAAAACAAGAAAAGCAACACCACAAACAAAAAGCAAGAAACCAAATAGACATAAATGGCGTTTGATACTCCCGTGGCTCCTCCACCTCCGATCGCCGGCGAAAACTACTCCGCAGAACAAGGCTGCTTCGAAGGCCCTGAAAAACTCCTCGAAATCTGGTTCTCCCCAGCTCCCATCCAAGAATGTAACCTCCGTCACGTCGATCGCGCCGTATGGGATGCCATGCTCGCTACCGTACGCTGCACTGTCCTCGACGTTATTACGAACCCCCACGCTGATGCCTACCTCCTAAGGTAAGTAAAGAAGGAAAAGGGAATAGAGGTTTGGAACGCGAGCTCACCCTGATTGTTTACTTTGCAGTGAGTCATCCATGTTTGTCTATCCACACAAGCTTATGATCAAGACCTGCGGTGCGACGACGCTACTCAAGTCGCTGCCGCTCATTATGGATATTGCCAAGATCCACTGCGGATTCACATCAGTATATCGAGTTTTCTATTCCCGCAAATCCTTCCTGTTTCCTGAACGTCAAGTGGGTCCCCACCGTAGTTGGGATGAAGAGGTCGAGTATCTTGACGCGCATGTCCAGAACGGCGAGGCGTTTGTTGCGGGTGAGCCCGACGACCAGTGGTTCCTCTACTTGACGCCCCCGGCCTATGATGCCCCTACGCATGATGATACGATCGAGATCCTAATGACGCAGCTGGACCGCAAGGCTATGCTGCCTTTCTATCAAAAACTCGACGAGCCCAGTGGCATCCCTGGTGGCCAGCGCGTCGATCGGGACACCGGTCTGGAGACCGTGTACCCAAAAGCCCAAGTGGACTCTTACCTCTTCGAACCGTGCGGCTATTCGGCCAATGGTCTCCTCGACGAGGGTTACTACACGATCCACGTCACACCCGAGCCCCAATGCTCTTACGCGTCCTTTGAAACCACCATCCCCGCTACGGCGTCGCACCCTCTCCAGCAGGTCGGCAAGCACCGCGACCCTCGCGTCGAATCGGCGCGCATGCTTATTCGCCAGGTTGTCGATATCTTCCAGCCCGGGCGCTTCACTGCCACCTACTTTAGACCAACGGACGACGCAAGCGTGGTGACCAGCACCATGGATCGCTTTGGTGGCTACAAACGCACCGAAAAGAGAGTGCGCGCCTTTCATGGCTATGATTTCTGTCTGGCCCAGTACACCAAGATTTAGAATATACACACACAGAGAACAGAGATTGAACGATATACGCTATACGATAAACGATTTATACGGTAACGGACACGATGCCCTCCCTTCTGGCTTTATCAGAATTCCCACCATTTTTTCTTCGCCTGTCGTTCGTTGAGGTCTCGTACGGCCTTTAAAAAGTCGTTCGAGGCGTCGTTCATATCTTGGAACTTGGTTTCCAACTGATTCAGTCGCTCACCGCGTTCGTTCATCTTGTTGCCCAATTCCTTGAACACCCCGCCCAATCCACCTGAGCTGCTTTCGCCGCCTGTGGAATCTGTGCGTCTTTCTCCTGCTCCTGCTCCACCGGGACGTTGCAAAAGCTGTTGTCTTTGTTGTTGATGTTGCTGCTCTCTTGTGAGTGGTTCTTGTTTACCGACTGGGTCGAATGTGTGAGATAAGTATACAATGCTTTTCCTAAAGCGTGATTAACACTTACACAAGGTATTGAGTTCAGGCACGGTCACCGGCCCCTTTTGGAAAGCGGTTTGCACGGTATCCAGCCATGACTTTTTCGTCTTTTGTGCCGCCTCTGCGGCCACTGTGGTCGGATGCGGGGGAATCCTGATTTGGTTGTCGTGCAGCATCACCGACTCGCCGTTGGGTATCTCGTTCTGCAGGAGAATCAGAATTTGCTGCAGCTCAAAGCGGCCCGACCATGCTGTCACGCGGCCATCGCCACTCAGCGACACCTCACGCGTGAGATATTCGGCAGGAAGGTTGACCTTGGCGACGGGTTCCAGCATCGGCAGGGTATTGACGAGGATGGCACCGCTTTGCATGACAGTGACGAGACACACGATGGCCTCTATCTTGGCAATCCGGCTTACCACGACACGGTCGTTGCCCATGACTTCCTGCACATCAAGTTGGAAAAGACGTACGGCACAGCCGCCCAAGAACACGCTAATCAGAGTCGGGGTCACCAACACGAGCAGGTGCGGGTCGACCTGTGGTTGGTAGTCGACCTTGGCCTGCACACGTTTGCTGCCTGAACGTCCAGTCTCTTCATCGGCTGCGTTGACCGCAGGCTCCTCATGCGTGCTGCCTGGCAAGGGCGGTGCTCCGTCGCGATCGAGCTTGCGGCCTTTCTGTTTCACAGAGAACTTGCGGGTTGTCTTGCGCAAGAGCGATAGCGACTTGTCGCTCCCTTTACTGCTACCACCATCGTCCTCCCTCGAATCTTGTGATTTTCGCCCGGGACTTTCTGCTGAGCCTTGTTGCGACGGGATGCTCTCTTCGCCGGTTGGTGATTTCTGCTGAGGCGCATCCTCTACGTTGAAGAGCAGAAGGTCCAGTATGGGCTTACCAGACGGCAAGTCGAGCGCTCGGTCGTACTCGCTTCCGCGCGTCTCCTCCGTGATTGATATATCGTATTGGTATAAATACCCGTTTTCATGTCCAATAAAAAGCTGTGCGGTCGGATATTCCACTAGACCATGTCAGGGAGTGTAACACAGAGGTGCTAAGCAAATGCCTTACTGTTGGAAGAAGAGTATGTATAAAGGATCTTGAGGGAGGTGACCTTGACCGTTTGTGGAGGCATCGTCGTCTCAGGTTCAACATCTGTTTTTGGCGGGGCCACTAGCTCATCGTTTGTGAATATCACTCACCCAACGCCTTTTCCTACTGTACCTTTAACAGGCGGCTTGACGAAAACAACGCTGTATGCCGTCGTGTTGATGACATAGGTGTGGCCATCTGTGGTTGTCAGCGCCAGTCTAAAAAACGGTAAGTACACAATCATGCAGATGCTTTGGCAATTTCGCTCACAAATCATCGCGTTCGCCTACAGCCATTATGCTGACTGAAGCACCATCCAAGTGTGCCTTCAGCGTAGGGACATAGCCCACTTGCTGACTGTAAAGGCATTCCACATGGATTGGAAGTGACTCGGTCGGCGGTTTTTCGTCTGCTGCTACTGTAGTTTGGTTTTCTGGCGCAACTTCTTCAGCATCGTTGTGCTCCACAGGTGACTGGCGCCCCTCGCTCCGTACAGTTTCTGCAGATTCAGCAGGCGCCATGCGGTCAGCATCTGTCCGTTCTACATCAGGTTCACCTTCTGCCGTTTTCACGATCTCGGTAGCTACAGCAGGTGGCGGGGATGATTGAGGCGTATCGCCCACAGGTGCCTCATGTACCCCTTCCTGCAGAGGTTGCATTTCGTCACGTTTCATGTCGTCGAGAAGCTCAGAAATCTCCTTGAGGGTATCGTCACAATTATCTACAAATGTCTGCTGCATCGACCGATCATTCGACGCGTCTTGCTTGTAGTTGAATTTGAGCAAGGTCTGGTTACTGAACGCAAGGTAGAGGGCGCCCGTAGCAGGGTCAAATTCAAGTTGTGTAATGTAAGCATCCTTTTCTTGGATGTGGTCGCGGCATTGAATGGTGAGGTGCGGGAGCGGTCGAAGGCCGGTGAAGGATGCATCCCAGAAACGTATAACCTCGGCTTCGTGAATAGTGATCAAGATGTCGTTCGAAGGAAACCGGTAAATATGCCCAGCCCCTGCAGCACCGCCTGTCAGCGGCAAATAATGTGTCGCAGATGGAGGAACGCTGGTGAGCATTCGAAAGGTATGTTCCGGAATCTGACTGATGTGGAAGAAGCGCGCCACAGGTGGATCCAGGAAGTCCATGGCAGGAGGAGGTGTCAGTAGAGGATAGCCATGGTCGAGACCATACGAGCGTAATGCGCCATCGCTACCCACCACGGCAATACCGAGCGGGTTCCGCGCGCCGAGAAAATAGGGCTCGCTGCCCAACAGGACGAATTCGGCTACATCCACGGGAGTAGGCAATATTGTCTGCTTACGTGCCTCGTTATCATTTCCATTGAATTCCATCACATGCAGTCCCTTGATATCAGGCAGATCAGAACCACCAGCCGCGATCAGGTACGATTTGTCCTTGGCCTGATCAAGGTACCAAGTGAGTTGATAGATAGGCTCACACGGTTCAGTTGGAGGGGATGACGACGGGCAAGCTTGGAAGACGCGGCGCGAGAAGAGAGGTCTTTGGTCGTTGCGGATGTCCCATAAGTGCATGGACCCATCATCGTAGCCAATCATAAATTTCTGACCGCAGGGACTCCATGCGAGGCATGTCAGGTGTTGCTCGCGGCCAATGCCAAAGGTGCGACGGATGGTCTGATCACGGATACTCCACATGTAGACGCCGGACTCGTATCCAATGAGCAGTGTGTTGAGGTCAGAAGGATGCATATGTAACGCTACAACAACGCTCTGTTTCTCGGGCGGGCCTGGTTCACCCGTTGTTTGCTCTTTCTCGAGCTGCACCAAATCAGGGATACCGTACTCTGACGAGAATTGGCCCGTGCTCGTATCGAAAATGTCGACGTTGCCATCCGCAAATCCGACAAGCAGCCAGTGAGTGCCGATTAAGTATTCAAGACAGGTGATGATGCTGGGCGTAGTGACGGCATGCTGAGGGCGCTTTGATCGTAGATCGTAAGTGACAATAACATTCTTCATATCAACGGCCACCAGTAAGGGATATCCGGTCTTGAAGACAAGATACTTGATCCGTGTCTCGCTCTGGAGCGTCAACGGAGCTGATAGACCTTTTCCGAATATCCGTATGAATGTCGATGATTCTGAACCGCCCGCTGTGCCATTTCAGAGAATGAAAAATTTAAAATAAGGAACAATATAAGTAAAAGGATGCTTTTCAGGGGGGGGGCGCTTATCAAATCTTATTTACCAACGGCTAATAAACCGGACGCAGGGTCGAATGCCGTGGCGGATATAGTTGCAGGAAGACCGTAGGACGTCAACTGTAGTAAGACAACACTGGTCAGTAGAGATGAAACAAGACTGGTATGTACGGTCAGGCATACAGGTAAGAGGCCAATGGCTGCTGAATCAAGGGATTCGGACAGGTTTTTTTCGAGCCGTTTGTCTTTGGACAGTACAGAGCGAGTGAGTGCATTGTCTCTTGCACGTTGCGCAAAGCCTGACAACTTGTCGAAGATGGTCATTAGTAGATCACTTAAAAGAGAGTGATGTCCAGACTCGCGACAAAAAAAAGCGTGCTTCAAACGCCGCTCCGATACACACGCGCACATTTTAGAAATCCTGCATTGACACCGATGTTTTCTGCAGTAATAATGAATCACTGCATTAATACTGCACTATGTCTACGTCTTATACTGCAGAATTGTAACAGCTTCTTACACAAGCGTTTTCAAAGAGTTATGATTGATATGAGCCCATGCACGCGTTATTGTACCTAGACTTATGGGGTACGTGATACGTTCTGGAGAAAATACATGCCGAAGTTATAACTATCGAAACGTACTCTCTTATGGTCCTTTCAATATTTAACAAGTAGTAACAGCTTTTTATAGGCTATGTGCTGCACATATTGTAATCCCTGTATTATTCGGGCAAGATTTATCACATGTTGCTGAAAATTTGGCTTCGATCCATTAACTTCTGAAATCTCTGGCTCCTGAGCTGAATATTGTGAGTGGAATGTAAAGAAGGATATCAGTAGCTGTCAGTCCTTATAAATGTACTCAAATGATGAAAACATGCTGAAAATATGGTCTCTGTCATAATCCGCAAGACGCTGTGACGTTTTTTACGAATGCTCCAAGCAGTATTCCTACGTCCGACTATATGTCAGTCTGCACCTTCAAGTTCAGTCAAATATAGCATGTCTTTTGTATTCATGATCATGTAGAGAACACGCACTATTAGAGCTCTGTGCGTTGCCACCAGTCTGCAAGTCTGCCACAGCTCAAGTATAATCATGGACGATTTGTCACGGCCAGTATAGTACGAAGTCTACCAAGGACGCACTACGTGGTTCGGCATCAGTAAGCTTTGGATAAACGACCATAAAGCACGCACCAGTACCAGCAAGGGAAAATAGATGGAACTACAGTATAAGCTCGCATAAGCTGCTATGCATTTAGATGGAAGCTAGTATTACAATCTTGATGCAACCCTTCTATGCGAATAATAAAGTCTAGGGAGAAGCTGTGTGAGTCGATATACATTTATGTCAAGATTCAAACGCTTTCCATTTCTGTCCAGCGAACAGATTCTTATTCGTTGTATGTACAAAAAAATCGCATTTCATCTGTCATATAAGGAGATACGGTTACAGTGTGTTCATTTTTCGTACCGAGAAAACGCTACATCGCCTTGTCTGATTCTGCGTGCGTGTACACGCCGGGAAACAACCCGCTAAAAATCTCCGGGTTGACGCAAGTCATGCAATGAAGCTAGCAGACCGGACTTCAAATATACCCGGCTTTCGGGTTGAAATATAAGCTTAAGCCCGAGAAAAAACCCGATCGAGAAACGTTAAAACCTTGCTACGAAACCTTCCTTGTCCTTCCCACCTTTTTCTCATTTTACGTTTCTAAACCATGGCTTTGAACCGCACCTACAGTAGGTCACTCATGACGCGTCGTGTATAGATGCTCAACTCCCCCTTAGCTCTTAACACTGGCGCCAAGATCCCCACTGTTGGTAAGTCGAGCTACCCATCCTTTCTGCCACCAAATATACAGGATCGAGTTAACACGTTCTTCTGCAGGTCTTGGTACCTGGCTCTCTAAGCCCGATGAGGTCCGCAAGGCTGTCCTCTGCGCTCTTCAAACTGGTAGATACCTCGCAATAAGGGAAAGAGCCATACTCACCTGCATGACTAGGCTACCGCCACCTTGACTGCGCTTACGTGTACTGCAACGAGGACGAGGTCGGCCAAGGCATTCAGCAGTCGGGCATCCCGCGTGAGGAGATTTTCATTACCTCCAAGGTCTGGAACACTCACCACCGCCCCGAGTATGTTAAGGCCAACTGCAAGGCCTCGCTGAAGGCTCTCGGCGTTGAGTACCTCGACTTGTACTTAATTCACTGGCCTGTGTACGTATTCAGTAACTGTATATATACGTCGAAATAAGACTCTAACCGTCCCGTTCTATAGCTCCTTCGTCCCCAAGGGCAAGCCGGAAGACACCCCTACTGTGCCCGACAGCGAGTACCTGAACCCTCAGAAGTAGGTTGTGACAACCCGGGGAGAAGCTAGGTCAAACTGATTTGCTCGTTTGCTACGTAGGGATGGTAAGATCGACATTGAGGAGATTGACTACCTCGAGACCTGGAAGGCTATGGAGGAGCTGGTGGATGAGGGTCTCGTCAAGGCCATTGGTGTCTCCAACTTTGATATTCCCAAGATCCAGCATATTCTGAAGGGCTGTCGTATCCGCCCTGCTGCCAACCAGGTTGAACTTCACCCAGCTCTGCTTCAGACCGAGCTGCTTGCTTTCTGTGAGCAAGAAAAGATCCACATCACTGCCTACTCGCCCCTTGGTAACAACATCTATGGCAAGGAGCGTGTCGTCGATTACCCCGTGGTAAGAACACAGTGGTTTATGTTTGGGCTCCGAGAAGAAAAAAGTTATTAATGAGGATATATGTATATAGATCACCGATCTGGCCAAGAAACTGAACAAGACGCCCGCTCAGATCTGTATTGCATTTGCTGCCCAGCGTGGTGTGTCTGTGATTCCCAAGAGTGTGACTCCTTCGCGCATTGCCGAGAACTTCCAGGACTTCGTCCTCGAGAAGGAGGACTTTGATGCTGTTGCCAGCCTGGGTGCTCGTAACATCCGCTACAATGACCCCGGTACCGAGAACTGGAACTACAAGATCTTCTAAATGTATACTCCTTGTTTATTTTAACGTTAATGCGTGTATGTAAAAAATAAAAATCTCGATTTCTTGTACAATCTATCAAGGCCGATCAGAGGACCTCCTTGGGACAGGTGCGGGAGCAACAAGATGCGGCTCGACAAACATGGGGAGCACATGCTCTCGCATTTTTGGACAGTGTTCGACCAGCGCAGGTCGTTTACAGATTGGACACTATGATCAGGACGCTGGTAAGAATAATACAAAACAAAAGAGTGAATTTAGGAAAGCGTACCACGTAACGTCTTGTCATGAGCCAGGCGTCGACACAGGCGGCATGGAAATGGTGGTTGCATGGTAACACACGTAGAGCAGCCCCACTGAGGTAACTTTCTAAGCATATGGCACATTCGTCGACACCGTCGCTGTTTTGGGCTGGATTGTAGAGTCTGATCTCGAGTCGTCCGATGCTGTCCTTGTCCATAGTCTTTTGGCCGTACTTGCCAGCACCGGAGTTATATAGATACCGCATGAAGCGTCGTAGCGATATCATCCACAGTATGCTAAATACGACGCATAGAAACAAGGCAACCGACAGCCATAGCCGGTTGCAATGAATCTGGACTAGAAGTGGTGTTGTGCGTGAAGTGAACATCAAGAGTCGCTCATAACCGTTCTTTTTCACGAAGCCGCTGGCGATCTGGATATCACTAATATTGTAGCCATCTTGTTTGTTTGTTGTCAGACCATGGCGCACATCCTGTTTTTCTCCTCTGTCTTACCGGGCGCTGTCATGAATGTAGCATATTTGGATGGATCTGGGTCACCTACGAGTACGGCAATGGCACCGCTCTGTTGCATGTTGTGCACCTTGTCAACAAAGGAACAGCCGCCACGGCGAATCAGCGCTACCCAGTCATCGCAAGGTGCGAGTACAATGCTGCATCCGGTCACGTCGTCGACCGGCTCCATCAAGTTACCCGCAAAGCTGCTTGTTCCCCGTGTGGCAAAAAAGCTGGGTCCAAACGTTGAGCCATGTACTCGTACGGTGTCACCCGTTTGCTGTATCAGTGTACTCTTTTCAGCCGAATTTCGGTGAGGTTAAGTGAATCACCTACGTTGATGTAGAGCTCCAATAATGCACCTTCCTCGGCTGCTGCTGCGGCTGACATTGGCACAGAGGTCAAACCAACACAGGCAAGCAGAAAACAGGCAACAGAACGGCCCGTGTCTGTCCGCATCGGTATTCGCTACGTAGGAAGACGCTTGGAAGAGGGAGGAGGGGAAAAAGAAGATCGAAGAGATGAATGATGTCTCTCCCTGGCGGTGGAAGTAGAGAAAGAGACAGCCTCCGGAACAAAGGCCGATGTTGGGTTGTGTGTGTCATTAGAATCACAACGGAAGAAACAAGAAGTACTTGTTTGTACTTTTCCCCATTTCATGCCGATCGTACTGTCTTTATGCGATTTCTTTCATAGAGGTGCGCCTCTTCCCAAAGCCAACAGCTAAACGATGCCTTTTCATCTATGCGACGAGGTATACTAAGCAAGTATTAGCAACGTGATAGTGAGATGTTTCGAAAATGGATTTTTGCAACTTGACTGTACGAAGATGCATTATGCAACAACAAATGAACGGGTAATACACAACAAAGAATAAAAGGAAAATAGAGTACTCTAATAACAAGAAACAAATTTAGACACGACGTTTAAGCAGGCAGTAATCGGCCCACGCAAGACCCTTGGCGCCGGGGACCCAGAAAGCACGCGTCAGCGCGTTCGAGTTCAGGCCATCCAGGAAAGGCTCGCAGACGATCGTCTCCCAGTTTTTCGTATCCTGAATAAAGCTGGGCTCGTGTGTCGACCGAGGACGCAGCGGGTAGTCTGCATCCACCATATAATCACACTGAGCCACATCAAACTGAGTATACAAACATGAATTAGTGTCCATCCTTTGCAATCGATACGGCGACAACTTACGTAAGAGCTAGAATCCTCCTTGTTAAGGCTGTTAAAACCAGGCTGGATGGTGCGTGCAGCCTCAAATTCGAGCTTGCGCACGCGCTGGGAAAGTGTCTCGCCACGCTCCTCGTAAGTGATGGTCTTGATATCCTCAGGCTCAAAGGACTTGGGCAACATTCCGTCAAAATCACTCTTGATGAAGCGCAAACGGGCGTCGCGAGGCAAAAAGTAGCTACTGGGGAATCGGAACCATTCTTTGCCAACGCACACATTCAGCTCGCGCAGCGAACTGTCGTGCGGATAATCTTCCTGAAGGTAGTTGAGGTTCATGATCTGGTCTGCCGGACGTTCCTGCCACAGAGCACCGTACACCGTGATAGGAGCGCGATAGCGAGTCATGAGCGCAACGATGCGGGAGATGGAGATCAAGCTGAAGAGGGCCAAGATCGCAAATGAAAGGTATCGGATAATGTTTGCACGGACCACAATCTAAGGCAAGAGTTCATGTGAGTGTGGGTGGCCTTGGCTTATCTAACACCCTTTCACTTACGCTGGCGCCCAGGGCACGCGCACCACGGCTGACCCAACCGCGCATCAAGAAGATGGAGATGGCAGCATTCAAACAGATAAAGGGATAAGCGACGTAAAGGAAGCGCTCTTCCTTGTGAGGCTGCAGCGAAAAGATGATGAACCAGATGTAGAAGGGGATCAGCTTGAGACCCAACAGGACGTAGGGCCAGATAGCATCGAGCTTGCTGGCACCGGCGACACGCTCGCGGTCGACATAGCTGGCCACAAGCTGATGAACAATGAGATTTTTGCATACACATTTTTTTTGTTATACGTACCACCATGGGGGCAGAAGCGAGTGCAAGGAGGAATAGAATATTGAAGTTCAAGAATCCATTCGAGATGTAAAAGTACCAGGGCTCAACGCCAAAGATGTTGGGACCCTCGCCCTCACCGCCAAAGACATTATACGTGACAATGTTGAGAGGCACAAACATCAGACGGCGATAGAAGAAGTAATCAATCAGGACAATAGGGACCTAAACAGACGTCAGGCGATTTGCACAGCAAAAAAAGGGTGTATTCCACTCACGGCAATGGCAGCACCACACGTGACCACAGCACGAGCAAGGCGCGTTGCGCGCTGAATCTGCCAGGTCTTGGGCTTCAAGAGCTGGACCATGTTGCCTTGGGCATCCATGCCGACATCGCGGCCGTAGACGAGCAGCTCCTCAGCCACAAAAGGCAAACCGACAATAGCACTGAAAGGCCAACCGAGCATGGCACCGAGACCGAGACAAGTGACAGCCCGGTAGGTGCGCTTACTGCTGACTTGGGAGGGCTGACGGAGAATAAACGAATAGGCGAGGAAGGTAGTCCACATGGCGAAGGTCGAGGGCAAGAAGGACGTCGCAGCGTTGAACATGCCAGCGCTGAAGAAAAGAGCGACCAGAATGTAGCGACCCACATGAGGGCTGACTTCTTCAGTGACAGTGCGGTAGAATTTAGCCTCGACAGCGGATGACACGGCCGCAAACGCGAGTCTCATCAAATAATAGACTTGCAGCTAACGAGCCATTGAGCCTCTTCCCTTCCTTCTGTCCTCACGTGTAGTTTACCTTGTTCGTTACGAAAGCGCTGACGATCCAACCGACCACCGTGTGCAGGAGCACATAGGCCCAGCTGCGAATGCCATACTGGGGCGAGTATTCCCATGTCTCCAAGCCATAGCCGTATTGCAAATAATGGGTCGGTTCCCAATAGTTGAAGACCTCATCACAGTCTTGGATGACGCCAAACAGGGCCGAGACACAGCGTGCGACGAGCAGCAGACGGAATGCAGTCTGGAACGAGAACGAGAAGGTGCCGGCTTCTGTGAGCAGATCGCGTGCGGCTCTGTCGAAGAGTTGAGTAAAACGCGTGCCGTGGTCATAATGTCATTGAGCATCATCCTACCTGGCAGCACCGGGATCGGTGGATGAGACCTGGGAAGTGTCTGTTTTCTTAGCGCCTCGATTGGCCTTCTTGTTGGACCGAGAGCGAAGCTCTTGGTTTGGCATATTGCAAGTGGGGGGAAAGAAGCCAAAAAAAAATGAATGTGTACACATTCGCTCATATCCCAGTTGTTGAAACTCAACACTCAGCAACCACGTGTCGGCGCATCCTTCTACCGGCCGATCTTCCAGAATAAAATAGCCCATTCACTTCCTCTTTTTCTCATTTTTAAAAGAGTAGGCAGTAGAAATAGATATTGGAGATTATGTATGTACTCATAGAGGAGGAAATGCTATTTAGGAGGACGGGGAAATGCAATGAGTCAAAGGGGGGTTTGTCTGCTTCTAGGCGAATTTCAATCGCATTTTCTCCATTCTAAACGGGACGGGGTGAGTCCTGTATTCAAACGCATCCATTCTATCCACCAACTTACCGCTCCGCCTTCGCTTTGGCTTCCGCAGCTTCTGCTTCCAGTAGTTCGTTCCACTGCTCAAGGAGCTCCTGGTAGCGCCCCTCCAGTGCTTGCTGTGCCTCACTCTCTCTTGCAAGGGTTTCCTTAGATTCAGCCACTTGCCGTTCCAGCCCATCGCGCTCAGACACAAGCCCCTGCTTCTCCATTTCGCTTGCTTCCACACGCTGCTGGATCTCTTGCATCCGTTGCTCTGAACTTGCCAGGGCTGCCGCATGCCCCTGGATCGTCTTATCATGCTCAGCCTTCAATGCTTCCAGGGCCTGCTCGAGCTCCTTGATACGCTGGTCCTTTGCATCCACATCTTCCTGCATCACAGTCGCCCGGGTAGCGAGCTCTTGTTCGAGCTTGTCCTTGCTAGCCTTGTTCTCCTCCACTTCGGCTGTCAGGCGGCGATTGTTCGTTTCGAGATACTCGACGCGTGCGGCAAGCGTCTCGTTTGTCTGCTGCAGCGATTCGACCTGCGTCGCGAGCTTCTCGTTATCTTCACTGCACTCCCGGATCTCTTTGTGTAACCGTGCAATCATGCTCGCCTGCGCTCCATTTTCCTGCTCGAGCGCCTGGGACACATCTTCTGCACTTGCTAGTTTTTCAAGGCACACGCGCTTCCCCTCTTCGAGCTCCCGAACCATCGCTTCTTGATGCTTCACCAGATCCTCGTACTCTGTCTGCTGCGATGCCAGCTCGTGGTTGCGCTGCGTCTGTTGCTCAGCCACTTGCGTTTGTTCTTCCAGTTTGTGTGTCAGATCTTGGATCTTCTGGTCGCGCTCCTTGATCTGTGTCTCGATACGGTAGGCAACGTTCAACGGCTTGAGCTTGGCGTACACCTTCCACCAAGGCCACTCACGCAACGTCACGTAAATGCGTGCATTACGTTGCATCACTTTGATAGCCTCGGTTTGACGGGCAAAACGAGTCATCTGTCGCCGAGCAATATATTTACGACACATGGCTTGAAACCCTGTCATATACTCGGCCAAGCGTCGATCGCGTAGTTCCTCGAGCTCCGCAAGCTAAAATATTTCAATTTAGTTCGTAGATCGCAGTAAATAAAGCTTCCTTATCCGCTTTATCTTTTTACTTACCACCGTAGCTCTGAAAAAGACCTTGGTGGTGCCAATACGGTACTTTTGAGGATCGAGCTGCATAGTATCAAGCAAGGTCTGACAGGCGCTCCGGCCATCGATGAAACAGTTTGGACGTAGCTCGTTAGGGCAGACGATCTCGTAGCGCTTGCGGAAATCAGCAAATGCCAGACGATTGGGGAAGCCTTTACGGCATATCCGGATGCCTTCAAGCACACCATTGCACCGTAGTTGGTCGAGCACTAGCTTGGGCTGTATCTCACCAGCGCGTTTGCGGTTATTGGGCAAAATACAGCGCACAAAATGCGGATGGGTCTGATTCAGGGTTTCCATAAGAGACAGTAGCTGCTGTTTGTGTCGCTGGCCGACGGTACGGAACGAGCCTGTACCCTTGCGAAGGCGCAGCAAAGCCGCCTTTCCGCTGTGGGCTGCCGTGGGCTGGAACGGGTCCTCGTCATCACCTAAGTAGTCTTCAAAGAGTGCGGCGATATAACGTTGGGTCGAACGAGCAAGCAGTCGAGTGATGTCCTCGTTCAACGGATCCTTGTTCTTGTCAATCCATCCCGAGGTCGAATATTCAACGTTGCCAGCATAGTGCTTGACCACAAAGCCATCCTTGAAGCGGGTTGCCATGTACTTACGCTCAGGCTCCTCAGTATCCCAGACCTTGTGCAGCTTCTGGAGGAAGCGAGTGTCCGTCCCACGAGGGGCAACACACTCTTCTTCCAGGCAAGATAGAATGCCAATGGGCTATTGTTAAACTGTCAGCGTACCATATCCACTTTTTTTTCACTTTACTAACGTTGGTCTTTTCAATGAGGTCAATCGTAGGCTGCAGGTCAAGGCCAAAATCGATGTAATCCCAGTTGATTTTTTCGCGCTCGTACTCCTCCTGCTCGAGGACAAACATATTGTGGTTGAAAAACTGTTGGAGCTTCTCATTGGTGTAGTTGATACAGAGCTGCTCAAAGCTGTTGACGTCGAAGATCTCGAAGCCGGCGATATCGAGCACGCCAATAAATCCGAGCTTGTCTGTGCTGGGCTGGCTGTCAATCGCCTTATTAACACGGTCAACAAGATTGCCAAAGTTGCGCTCGTATAAAGTCTTGGCAAGGGCATCGAGACTGGCTGTCACTTGAGCAGGCGATTTGGCTTGGTTAACCCAGTCGCGGCCTGCCTTGATTCGAGGCGACAGAAGGCTTTTTTTGAAATCCTGGGCGGGGATACCGAGCAAGTGGCAAAGACGCTCGATAGATGCAAAGTCCTTGACATCCGCTCGGTCACCGCGGTAATCGGATGCGACCTCGATGTTGCCCAGGTGCAGTACCGCCGCAACCACACGAAACAGGTCCAACTGTTCCTTGTCTGACAGACCCATTATATCCAGTCCACGCTATAGTGGTCTGTATGAGTCTCTTCAATAGCCATATACGTATTACCCTAAACTTACCGTCAAATTCTTGAAATCAACAGCGTCGTCCACGCCGTCAATGCAGAACCGTGTGTCCCGTGTGAAACCATAGTCAGAGGGCTTACCACCCCCTAGCAACAACTGTTCCTTGATGTTCTCGTCAGCACTCAACAGCTGATAGAAAATATGATAGTTGCGTTCGTTGGACGACTGTTGGTGCACACGTGACTTTTCGAGAAGGTACCATTCAATGTTGGCGCCACAAATCTGCGCACGCGTATTGAACTCGATGCGAATGAATTTACCCTATACAAGTGTTTACGATTAATTTCCACACCAAAAAAAAAAAAAAAAAGAATAATAAAAGAATAATAAAAACTTACGAAACGAGACGAATTGTTGTTGCGGATGGTTTGAGCATTACCGAAGGCTTCCAGGATCGGGTTGGCTTGCAAAATTTGCTGCTCCAGCTTTTGCCCCTTTTGCTGGTGCGCCGAGTGTGTATGTATACTGCTGTTATGACTACTAGTATGGCTGGCTACAGCGGCCAGGTATTGAATCACAATCTTCGTGTTTTCTGTTTTTCCAGCACCGGATTCACCCCTGTAAGCCTGGTTAGTTCCATGTCTCTTGGTTTTCCAGCGGATGTACTTGCGTGATTAAAATTGACTGATTTTCATTGTCTTGGAGCATATCGTGATAAGCTTGGTCCGCAACCGCATAAATATGAGGCGACATCTCTCCTCGCCGTCGGCCTTTGTATGATTGGATATATTCATCAGAGTAGATAGACAGCTTGCGGTATGGGTTCACGGCGACCAAGAAAAGGCCAGAGTATGTCTACAAGCGCCATGAGTCAAGCGATCGTGTCGTCATTCGAAAATACTTGCATATATCTGACTATTCCGGTATCGCATTGTTAGATTGTGTATCACGGAAGGTTCATTTAGATGTGTCAGCTCTGCCATATCGTCAACGCGGTCGAATTTGGGTGGATTCATGGCGAATACACGCTCAGGCAACACAGTACATGTCTATATGTCGAGTCAGTTTCTCCATTAATTTTCCCCATTCTCTGCACTTTACCAGTCCATTTTCTAGCTCAACTTCCACGTCTTTTTCATTTTCCTGGATAATATGTCCGCGAACATAGGCTTCTGTATCGTCTTGGACCCACACCCAGCGCTTTTCGGTGAACTGGGCCTGTGCGACCGCATCTTGAACTCCGTCCAGGCGAGGACGCATGAACACCTTGGTGCCATGGCTGTGAATGAAGGAACCTCCCAGAATATCATTTTTTCGTGGTGAGGAAGGTGACCGTGCGGTAGTAATCATGCTGCAGTGTGAAAAGAAAGAAGAAAGTATTGGAAAGACACGAAAGAAAAGAAAGAGATGAACAACTACAAAAGAGGATGCTTGAGAGGGGAAGGTGTGATATTGCGTGTGCGTTTGTGCGGTGGAGTGTTTTCTTTTTGCTTTGAAAACAACCTGAAAAGGAAATAGTAACATTCCAACACCATCAAAATCTCAGGGTGCCCCGACATCCTCATATGCAGAGCATGTATGCACTGTGTCACCTCACGCAACCGCAGCGTTTGCTGCCATACGCCTTGGTGTTTTTCGCAGGTTATTTCTTCCCACGATGGCGTTTTCTCTTCTCATGTTGGCTCACACATCGAAGAGTTTCTTCTGCGTAAGACGCATCCATGCAAAAACAGCAACGAAACATAAAATATATCAGATACAAGTACACACCTACTTTTTTATGATGCTGTGGTCTGTGCACAGCGTTTTCGATTCAATTGGGCACACCGACGAAAAGCTGACACTGCACGCATAGATGCAATAGATAAACAGAAAGCGCAAACCTACGAATCGGTATTTAACAACGAGTAGAAACCTGTATATACTTTTGTTCGTGTCGTGTGCAAGAAAAAAAAAACCGCCGAACGACGAAAGTCGTACTGCTGGCATATCCTCGACTTTCGTTCCACTACTGCTGTTATTGATGGACATAGTTATCTTTTTACATCCAAGTTGCACCAATATATTGCTTTTTTTTTGGCTTAATCCAACTAAACAGAGTATTAGTATGAGCCATCGAGGC
Source organism: Syncephalastrum monosporum B8922 (assembly GCA_000697355.1). NCBI lineage: Eukaryota > Fungi > Mucoromycota > Mucoromycetes > Mucorales > Syncephalastraceae > Syncephalastrum > Syncephalastrum monosporum. The sequence continues at coordinate 155,128 of JNEN01001265.1, forward strand.
CGCTATATGACGAGCGAAAAACAGATCGGCTCTGTTGACATTCTCACCTATAGCGTATTTGTTTATATACACTTTTGCTCGAGTCAAAAATATTTCATACAAAGTAAAGAGAGCCCGTACTACTGTAACCGAGCTAATATATGGGTATCATACTTGAATCGAATCTGAGCTCCAGCAACCGAATTCACCCGTACCAGTCGGAACTGTGCACGTTGTGTAGTATGCTTTTGTGCAGTTGACAAATGGCATGACATTTTCCTGGACCATTCTGCAAGAGTTCAAGGCTAGGACACGTGGTTTACAAACGCTCATGGTAGACAGTTGGTGCCCCGTCAAAAGAACAGGTTCCAGGCGCCTTTTTACAGCACCCCACCTTGATGGCGTGGATGTCTCTTTCGCAGATATGTACACATCAGCTATTCGATAAGTACCGATTATTCACTCAATATGAATTAAGCTACTACACTTTCCAACAGGCATAAAGAGCACCGCACTTCACTTTTCGAGTATCGTTGCAATGATCGCGTCTTTGTGCGAGAAGGTCCGATGCGGAGTGTATACAAAAATCTCTTTTCGGTTATCCCAGGCATGTGCCTTTGAATGAATAGTCACTTATGGTTGCAATCTCGTGCGTATGCAATAAAAGTTAAACACGACTGGCTCAGTCTGTCCTCTAAATCCACGTCGGGATCATTGTGTTTATTCCTGGATTATGTCACATCGAAGTATAGTGCAGATCTTCCTGTCCCTGTTTAATTTCCTAAGTTTTTGAAGGTCATATCATCTTTTTGTAACTCATTGAACCTGAAAAAATCAATGAAGTCGCTGTTTGCATGAAGGCACGTATAAGAATCTGGTTGTGTATATGAAAGCGGTTGGAGGACATGTTTTTTCAATGATTTAGTCCTAGAAGCAAATATCCCAAGCGGACATTCTCTAAAAGTTATGTTCAGTTCAACTCAGTTCGCCAAGCTATCAGCAGTATCAATCTTACATGCTCTTGATGTCGCAAGATCTATTCCAGATCACGTTATACATGTTTAGTAGCTGCGAATCTGACATGAGTTGACTAAAGAATCTCCATTGTATAAAGACGGTCTTATCTTGTCTGTATCTTTTCTGTAGACCGTCCAAAAGGCTATCATTAAATGTTCACCGTCTGGCCTATTGATCTGTTCGCATTATAGGACACCAAGATCACCACCGGGTACATAATCTGCTTATTCCCCTCTTCCCTTTCATGGCTTCTTCAGCCCCTCTCACTTCCATATCTGTGCCTCTATACCTCGGCCTCGGCCTTGATATGCACGTAATACATGAATTCAGTAGTATATGTAGTTTATCTCGGGTCGTTGTATTTGTCGCGCGGCATGTTTATCCTCTCGTTCGGGAAGTCTGCAATTCTCTCTAACCCTGCATACCTTTTCTTTTCGGTATGATAAGTTACATCGTAAGCTGGAATTTATCTCCTTTTATCACACAAATCCCATGTCATGTAAAATGATGTAGTGTTATCCACATAATGATTGAGATTAATTTCGTAATTGAATCAGTAAAAGACAGGGAAGACTTAAATGTAGTATCCTATTTTTTTTCTAATGTATACATATATCGCGATGAAATTATCCAATTGTCTTAATACTTAGACAGGTCCTCAAAACAAGTGCGATCTGACAATTTGGTTTAAGGATGCCAAGGGTGAGCAGGGCGGATGTGTAACTAGAAGGATATCCTTGCCAAGAGAAAATAGATGACGCCGAGACCATCTTTCCGTTACTGATATAGTGCTATCCATCATTGGTCGCACACTCCACACGCTGCAACTTCCTTCTAGATAAGCGAGCCAGGAATAAACTTGATGTGATTTGACTCCTCTGAGTTTCATGTTGCGATGGACGAATTCCTTCCCCGATAATACGACAGAACAAGGCGCAAAGATGTACATAAACAATCTGAATCATCGAGTAGGGTTTGGCAACGGATTAAAGCGTGCTGGTTCCGCGATAGAAACATAGAGGCATGACTGATAATTCAACCTTGCATGCGTAAGGGATGCGGGCAGCGGAGCAGGTTACCCCGATGTGGAGGCTTAGTTTGTCGTCTTCATACCAAAAGTATAATTCAGGAACTCGTGCATGTTACCCTGCATACGACATGTACATTTTTCGCCCTGAGCCGATCGTCGTGCATGGGTCTCGAACAGGAATCACGGCTCAGCTCGCTCACTTTTCTCTTTTTTTGTAAACGTTCTGTTGATGCCGACCGGGCTGGAACAGGCTATATTCTCCTTCGAATATGAAAATCTCACAAGGGCATTTCAGCCTCGTAGCAGCTCGTTGTCAGCAATTGGGCATTGCAGCCGTACGATAAACGATGTCTGCATCAGCGATAAGATTTCTTTTTCTTACAAGCGCCGACGCAAGTCATGCCATTAAATAGTAACGGTTTTTCTTTCTTTCTTTCTTTTTTTTTTCCTTTATCTTTGATGAACAGACTTTGTATGTAGAATCAATTTATGTTAAACAAGTTGTGTGCATAAAGGCTGATCTTGGGTGTGAATTAGGAGACTGACTCGCGCGCTCTTTGGCATGAAGCATGCCGAGCAAAGCGCCCAATCGGTCCGGTCAGTGGCGGAGCGACTATGATCAAATTGCATATGTAACCTTCCTCTACAAAAAAGCAAAAGTGCGGGCGTTCGGGCAGGGTGCGCGGGCCACCTTATTCTGCTCTGGCGTATGATGAAACAAAATGTAAATAAGAGGGGAAAAGAGAAGGACGTCCCCACGAATGTTGGTCTGGTACCTCGGATATTGGTTTAACCGCCAAGATCATACATCAGCGGCAAGCCTGTGAGAAAAGGGTGATCGATTCGCAAACGCAAAATTATGGCTGGAAATGAGACCATTGAAGCTGTTTTGTTGAATGTCTCCTAATTTCATTTATTTGACGTGAGTATACGACTGTTCTTCCTTCTTCCGTAAAATATCAACAATGAGAAGGTTTTCATGCATATGGGACACGAAAAAACCTTTCATGAAATTTTTCTCATTCTGCACGTAATCGCATTCTTATTTGTTTTCCTAATGCCCTGTCTTTGATGCCCTGTCCATTATTTAAGCTACAGAAGCAGTACCACGGATTCGGTTTATTTTGATTCCATCTGCCACCAGAGTTTACTTAACGGAAAACAGACGCCTCATACTATGATAACAACAATTGCACGTGTGCACATCGTGGCAAAGAAGTGGTCAAAGCAAGAACTTCAGAAAAAATTGCGCTTTCTGTTTGTTTGCGTCTATAGACACGCATCACGCACAACTTCTTATCAGGCACATACCACACAGCCTCAAATCCGCAGTGGTAAGTCTATTTTTCTTTTTCTCGTGCGCAGTATTATTATTTATTCTCAACATGGTGCGACGTCAGTACAACCTAATGCGCAGTAAACAAGAGGAATTGCCCGAAGAAACTCAAGGCGAAAGGAGAAGCCTCCACACGTCAACGAGCCATTGAGACCCATTGACACGTCAATGGACACATAACGCGTGCCGTTGCGCGCGCTACTAGGGTACCGAACCAGGAGAGAGATGACGTGACCCTCTCTGTTGGGTCACATACTTGTTTTCTTTACGAGGGGGAAAAAGGTACTGCATATAGCCTATAAAGTACAAAGGAAGCGGGGGTTTTGGGGGGGGGGGTTTGTTGGGGCGCAAAAAAAAAAAAAGAAAAATAAACAGTTGCGAATTTTCTCGACGGAATTGGCAATACAACCGCCCGCGTACCAAATGGAGAAGTACACGTTACATGCTTGGAATAGAAATTATAACTGCAGTGGCAGAGAAAGAAAGCGAAGGAAAGGAGTGCTGCAGTCCGTTGCCCCGGTCCACTTAAACGAAGTCCAGGAAAGCCGCGCGCTTAGCCAAGCGTCAGGGCTTGTTGTACCACGTGGCTGGGTTGATGCATGCAGCAACAATGAAATAACAATAATTGCATATCCAGGCAAGCATCAGGAATTTAGAGAGGAGCAGGATGTGTAACAAACGATGATATGCGCGCAGCAAACATATGAAAGCTGGATAGTTGGCGTCATATTGGCACAGCAAAAAGAAAGAAGAATTGAGAAGCAATGGCGAAAAGCTGAGCTCATGGTTTGATGTTGCGCACGCGTCGCCTTGCCATCTTTTTTAGCCTTGGCGGATCGGCAAAAAAAAAAAAAATTATACGGATTCCGCTGACAGAAAAAAAAAGTCGCATATCTATAAAAAAGGGACCGCAGTACCTAGCAAAAAAAAAAAAACCAAACACCCTACCTCCCCTTCTTTTCCATTCAATTGGCACCATGCTCTCTCTGCGTAAAGCATTAAAGCTGAACAAGGCATCAGACAAAAAGGAGGCCAAGCGCCAACCTAAAGAACTCTCTACATCGAAGAAGGGCCACCATTCGCCGTCCCATTCACTGGCGTCGCTCTCAAGCACCTCGTCAAGTTCGGCTGGCCCACAGACGCCCACCACTCAAACACCCATATACGAGACTCGTGGTATCTTCCGAACATTGGAGCCTGTATGGTACTTCCATGCCTCTGTCGAGGATCCCAATGGCATATATAATGGTGCCGAAGAAGAGGATAATAGCGAGAAGTGGATTCGGTTCGGCCCCGAATGCCAAGATACCCTGGAGCGCGCTTACCGCCAGCACGCCAAGGGTTGTCGCCTCGGTGACCGTACCGTCCATTTCACATCACCCCAGCAACATACCCGGAATGCATCACAGCAACATAGCCCGAACGGTGCTCGGCCGCGGCCCATGACCATGATGCTCAAGCCTGGTACAAGTTCTCCCGCGTTGCCGCTGCCCCCGAAACCGACCTCCGAGCTCATTTTGAACCGCAGCGTTCGGCGCACGGTTGCTCCCGTATGGTGGTTTGAGCAGGATGCGCCTGACGGGCAAAAGGGCATGTGTCGCTTCGACTACAAAAATCAAGCACGGCTCGAGGCTCTGTGCGACGATCGGTCTCAGTTCACCTTGACAGACGCTGCTTTCCCTACGCCATTTGCTGTTGTTCTGGATACGACGAAGTCGCGCGATCAGAAGGAAGAATGCCGTGGGTTCATGCACCTGACCCTGCAACCCCAAATACCCGAGTATCATTACTTTGGCAAGGACCCGTATTACGCCACATCGGATGAGGTCGACATGATGTATGGTGACGACCAGCAGGCAGACTATTATTATGAACCGCTTCGCAGGCGATTCTCTATTTAGAATAAGCCTATCAACGACCCACATTGTTTTTCATCACTCTTAATACCATCTTTGTATATATCACATAATTTCCTTTCCTTTATTCATTAAAGCAGAACTGTATATTTTTCCACCACTCGAGTTCCACAGGATGTAATCACGATGACGATAACGCACGGACGGCGAAAATGACAGAAGATGGATGAAGAACAAAAATTGCTAATGTGCTGGTGTAACCTTGGCATGCTCGGCTCGGGTGGCCGCGTACACTTCGTCGAGTCGGGCTTTCAGACTCGATCGCTCTAAACGTTCTTGCCAACGTTTCCAGATATCGCTTTCCAAAAATGGTCTGACCGTTGACTTCGTCGTTTCCATCGTTTCGCCACGAGGCGTAATCGTGTGAACCGTCAACGCGTCCTCTTTTACAGAGTGATCCTTGACGAAGCGCGCCATATTGGCAATGGCCTTTACCGAGCAACGCGTCGGTAGCATGATTTGAAACACGTGTGGCTGGTCCACATACAGCTCGAGTTGGACGGGCGTGGCTCGGTCCTTGTTGTTTTCTTGGCCGGGTTCTAATTGCGCCGAAGCCTGCAGTGCCAGGTACAGAGACTCGTCTCGGAGCCGTTCTGCCGTGCCGGTTTGCTGACAAGTCGAAAAAAATTGAAAAACATGTCAGCAAAGAGAAAGTAAAAATATAACACAATCTGGTTTTTTACTATTTTGGTAGTTTCTTACCACAAGCAGAGGCGGTAAACCCCGCAGCTGTTTTTTGTCAAAAACTGGGCTCACTAACGGGTGCTTGAGTACCCGATTGTCGCAGTAGAATTGGATGCGGTCTAGGTCCTTCTCGACTTCACCTTCCCACTTGTCATCCGAATTGATGCGTGGCAATTGGGTATAATCGAGCGCGGGCGAGTGGAGGTGTTTGAAGCCAGCTGACGGCAGATAATCCGTGGCTAAATTTTCGATGATAGACGGGAGTGAGTGGGTCAGGTCGACCCACGGTGATAAGAGGAAAGCACCGGCCGGTGGCGTGAGACCGGCATCGCGTATTGCGAGCAGCAGAGCACAGGATAATCCGCCGCCGGCCGAGTCGCCGCCCAAAACAATTCGCTCAGGGGCAATGCCTTCCTCCTGTGTCAGGTAGATATAGGCTGCTAGGGCGTCCTCTACTGCAGCTGGGAATGGGTGCTGGGGAGCCAGGCGGTAATTGACGGCAAATGTACTTGCGTCCGCCATCTAATTATGTAGCAGGATATTAGCTTTATTCTTTTAAGCTTACATTCTGTCAGCCGATTCTAAACTCTCTCTCGAAGTTCTTACCTTGGCGATCTTGGAGAGCAGGGGGCGGTACATTTTGTAGGAGCAAAGATAGTAGGCACCACCATGGAGGTAGAGCACCACAGGCTTCGTTGAGTCGATCTTATTCTGTCCCGCGTCGATCCATTCGCCCCGCATCTCGGAAACGCGTTCACGGTCGGCCCTCCAATCCCAGCCAATGGCCAGCATCTCCTGGCTCGTGAACTGCTTCTCTAGGTGCATCCCTGCCTTCTCCCTGTAATGTTGGGGCACCCATACTTTGGTGCGTTTGACGTCCGACGGAGCGGCTATACCGAGGGAGGTTGTTAATGCTTGTACGTCCTCGACGGTCTTGTCTGACGACCGTTTTAGGAAATCGCGTACGACTGAGACGGCCAAGTCGAATGAGAGCGACCACGACCTGGCAGGTGGTCCTAAAATAACATTTTTTTACCCGTATCGGGGAACTTTTGTGAGATATATATCCAACGAGATGACTTTTTCTTTTTTGTTTTTTCTTTTTCTTTGAAACAACTCAGGCACATTAAATCGGATTTACCTTGTTTGTAGTGGCGATAGATGGTCGACGTCAACATCGGCATGGGAGGCAACAGGTGCACCCACATTTTGGGAGGTATGCCGGCTGCGTTCTCCTTTCTTCTCGTTGCCTGTGCTTTACGTAACGAAATTCGGTTACGCTCTCCGCCAGCTTTGGTGGAGAAGACTTTCTTCGAAAGAAATGGTGGCATATGGAAGGCTCTTTTGACCGACGGCATGACAAAGAAAGGAGAGGGAGAAAAAGAAAGAAAAAGTGAAAGTAAAGTCAAAGGTAAAGCAACTCGATAAAGAATGAAGGAAGTTTCCAAACTTGCACAAGCGTGCTGACAGAAATTAGTGGGGCGTGAAATGCGAAATTAAATTTGGCGACATTTCCACGAAGAAACAACAACCGTGAAGCTGTGTAAGGGAAAGGAAGCAAAGCAGTCATGTATGCATATAGGTAAGACAACATTGGCGCTCAAAAGTTGTCCATCAAGCTTCGCGGTTTTTTTTCTTTAGGCTATGAGACGCGACTTGTATGTTTTTATTCATGCAGAGACACAGCGGCGGTGGATGATAGTCTGTGATAGCACGTGGTGTTCGGATGGCACGAGCTTGCATCATTGCTAGTTAAAAGGCGCGCTTCGACGGCTTCAGTTCATGGACACAGTACGTACAGTATGTTGGGGCTAGTTCTGTTGTGTAAGAGAGTACAGAAGCCTGCCCGCCCGTCCATAGACAGATAAAGCAAACGACGTCGCTAGCCAAGCTTCAATGCATGGTATCTACGGCAAATAGAAGACCTTTATGCTGCTTTTCTTCTGAGAATCAAGCGGTCATTCTCCACAGTCAGCAAAAATCAGCATAACTTCTGTGAGGAACGGACGCAAACGCCAGCTTATAGACTACACGTTAGAAGAACCACGTCTTCCGATGCTTCTCATGGCAAAAAATCGACAAACTGGCAGCGCATAAAGAACCGGGACGCGTATCTTCGTATATTTGTTCCTAGCAGTGAAGCATCGCGACATGTTTGTCCTGTGTTGGTCGCCATTGCTCTGTTTAGATGGTGGCAAGATTCGACGGATCGTTCTCGCCGCGTAAGCTCATTTTGTATGTTGATAGGATGTCAACAGGGTTTGTTGACGTTAGGTACCTTTCAAAAAGAACCGATGGTATTATTTCCGGGGAGAAGCAAATAAGGTGATAAAGTAGTATAATAATGGAAGCCCGGTTTATGATGTGAACCCCACTTGACACCATGCGGTCCGACCTTAGTGAAGCTTCCTGGTCGGATATCAGTGATCCCACCACGGACGACGAACTGTCCAGAGTAAGTATACCACGGCCATACTGAGCAGATGGTGATCCACATATTCCATCTCATTCATTCTGTTCTGTTACATGCTATGTAGCCGCAAGGCAGCAGGCACGGCTCGGACAGCGAGTGGGTGAACATCAACAGCATGCCTCAACACGAGGACAGATTTTATGACCACAAAGAGCGCAAACATAAGCAACAGAAGGAAGAGGACAGACATGCCCAGCCTAGCAGTAAAGAGGGTGATCCTTTGATGTCATTCAGTAGCCACCACGACAAGCATAGAGACGACACGTCTTCCAGTGACCATCATGATAAGCAGTCTTCTAGCCATGACAAACACAAAGATGAATCAGGATCACACGACAAGCACCAAGACCAGTCAAGCCATGACAAGCCTAAAGACGAAGCCAGTCATGGCAAGCACAAGGATGATTCGCATCACGACAAGCACAAAGACGAGTCGAGCCACGACAAGCATGAAGAGTCTAGTCACAACAGCCAAGAAGACACCTCGAGTCATAACAAGCACAAGGAGGAATCTAGCCATGATAAGCATGAAAGCTCATCCTCGGAGCATCATCGTGACGGCGAACAAAAGGACGCTAAGCACGATGAGCGCAAAGGCGAACATCTACCTGACGAGTCTCGTCAAAACGACGCTGTTCTGCTGGACCGGCCGAAAGAAGACCTATCATCCTCCATCTCCTCACTTGAATCTCTCTCTGACGGGGTACTTTCAACAGCTAGCACGCCCGAACTCATCGATCCCACTTCTGCCCTCGAACCGCATCAAGAGACAAATGGGCCTGCCGAAGCGCTTCCAGCGGCTTGGTCCGACTACATGCGCCTGATATCCTCGTCCTCTGTCAATATCGGGGAACCGACCGTAGTCGTCTCGACCGTGTACGCCGTTAACACTCTGCCGGGTACGTATCCCAACATTGACTACAACGCCCTCGATTATGGCAACATTGGCCAGATCGGTGTCTTCACCGATGCGGGCGCGCGCACGAACTTCATTGATCCCTCTGCCTTTGTCGCTTCACTTGTGCTTTCTCTCTTGTTTGGTTACGTATTCGGTCGGGAATAAAACATATTCTTTTTTTTTTGCTTTTTTTTACAGCTTATCGATGATCGCCTGCAGCTCGTCCTCGCCATAGATTCTGTAGTTGTTTTCGGGCGTGACGGATGCCAGCTGTACGTTCGTTTTGTTGAGCTTCTCCTCCATGACGGACTTCAGCACGGTCAGAGCCAGCTTCTCGGCCTCTTCGAGAGTCATGGATCGGTGGAACTCCTTCTCCAGCTCGGTCTGTGCGCCTTCTGAGCCTGACCCAATTGCCTTGGCGTGGTATGACATGAATGTGCCGGACGGGTCAGCGTGGAACCTAGCGATGCATGTTCGTCAGAGAGACCAAGCGGGATGGAGCAGTGACTTACAATTGAGGACCCTTCTCGTCAACGCCCGCAATAAGTAATGCCACACCGAAAGGTCGACTCTGTACATAGGCGGAGCGTGTCAGTAAGGCCGCAAACTTCCGTTTTCACTGACAGGGTGTTACCATAACGGCCTCCTCGCCGTCTGCGCTCTCACCGAACCGCAGGGCCAAGTCGCAGATGCTTTGCGTCAAGCTCTCCACCTTGAGAGGCTCGTCATATGTAAATCGGTGGTTCTACAAGAGAGAGCAGACAAAAGGGGCAGCTTCAGTACATGCAAGAGCGAGTGGATAGGTGTGCCTATGCCCTAGTCGTACCTGTGCAGCAACACGGCCAAAGTCGACAAGCGTGCGAGCATCGGCGACCATGCCGCTCAGAGCGACGGCCAAGTGCGAATCGACCTCGACAATCTTCTCAATCGAGCTTGCCTCCAGAAGAGTAGAGGAGACACGCTTCTCGACCGCGAGAATAACACCCTTCGAGGTCTGGATACCGATAGCAGTGGTGCCGAGCTAATCGAATGCAGCCGAGTAAGATGATTGACCAGGTAGAACGTGATAGTGGCTAATACTAATACTAATACTAATACTAGTACTAATACTACCTTGATGGCCTCAATGGCGTATTCGACCTGGAAGAGACGACCCTCGGGTGAGAAAGTATTCACGCCGCGATCGTATTCAGAACGTGTCATAAACATGGTGAAAGTAGTGTAAGTGTATGTGTTAAAGAAAAGGGTTGCGCGTATAAAAAAGGTCCCACTTGCGTAAGTGCCTTACGCCAAAATGTTCGCTGTCGGGACTTGGAACGCGTCACGCCTGTGCTCACTCGATCACTTATGCTCCTTTTTACGTCTAAATTCAATACTGGCTATTCATTTTATAGTGTACGCTATATCTATACCGCCCTTTCTATTATCATATCATATCGTCTAAGTGATCGGTAAGGTGTACTAAGGAGAGCCATTGGCTGCTGCAGTGCGAGCGATTTTGGCTTGCAGTAGCTGTATCATCTCGTCAATGGTTTCCACCGTGACACGGCGGTCGCCGCCCTGCTCCTTCATCCGCTTCGCCTTGTCAAGTGCCGTCAAGCCCCACCGGTCCTGCAGGGTAGCGTTGACAGAGGTACCCAACAGTACCTTGAAGGCAGCCATACGACCATGCAGAATGGCTACATCCAAAGCACGGCGTCCCTCGCCCGGCTCGCTCCAGTCCACAGGCCAGCCTGCCTCGAGCGCAATCTTCATGAACTTGACGTGGTTCTCGCGCACTGCCTTGAGCCACAAAGGTCCAAAGTCTTCGCGCTCGCTTTCCGCCAGATGAGCACCTGCAGAGCGAAGCACCTGGACGGCCTCGCTGCGCATCTCGGTTGCAGCCAGGTACAAAGGGGTATGACCCGCTCGGTCACGCACGTGGATAGCCGCACCGTGCAAGAGAAGATATTCAATCACAGATGTGTGTCCTTCACGACACGCTACATGGAGCGGGCTGCGTCCCTCGTAATCGACGCAGTTGAGATTGATCAGCTCACCCAAATTGCCGTAGAGACGCTCGATACCGTTCAGATCGCCCACCGCGGCGGCCGAGCACAGGAGAAGGGGCGCCAGCGCCTTTTCTGTGAGGAGCTGCTCTTCAAACGAGAGCGTGCCTTCGTCGCGCTGCGTCTCGGCCAAGTTGAGCACCAGGTCAATCAAGACATGAGCCGAGGAACGGGTGGAAGGCATACTGAACCGTTGCTGAGGTGCACGCACGGTTAGCTCGCCTCGTAGATTCTTGCTCATCAAGAGACGGACTTCTTCCAGAGGTAAGTTTCGGCCCAGGAGGTATGAAAGCTTGGTCAGCGCACATTCGGGCGTCATGTCAGCGCCTGCGACCACGCCAATCTTGGCAAGCTGTCGGCCGGTTGCATACGCATCCGTCACTAAGCCCTTGCGGCATTGTGTGCAGTTGACAATGACAACACCACGGTCGCATGCTTCCTTGAGCGCCTCGAGAAGGTCAGGGCGTGCAGGCGCGTTGCCAGCGCCGTAGGTTTCAAGTACAACACCTTGAATGGGCGCTGCCAGGAATGTGCGCACTGTGGACACGTTGATGCCAGGAAATAGCCGTAAAGATGCCACGTTCCGGTTGAGACACTTGTGTGCCTGGAATTTGGCTATCTGAGTGGGACGCAGCACCAGCGGCCATTTGACATCTTTACATACGTCAGTTAAGACAATGAGCGAAGTATCCATTTTTACATACTGATATCAATGCCGAGGTCCACGAGGGAAGGTAGGTTGGGGGAATCGAAAGCATCAAAATCAACAGCGCTGATTTTACTGGTACGGTTGCCACGGTAAAGTTTCTGGCCGAAATAGAGTGACACCTCAGGAATAACAAAATGACCTGCGACGGTAAGGGCTCCTAGCAGATTTTCGACGGCATCGTTTCGCACTTCTGTAAGTGGAACCTGAGAACCTGTGATGATCACTGTTTTGCTAATTCATGTTAGAAAGACAAACAAGTGCTTCGAAGAACGTTTGCTCTTACCCAAGATCCTGCAGCATGAAACTTAAAGCACTCGCGGTATATGCCATCGTGTCGGTACCGTGAAGCACGATAAACGCATCGAACAGCTGATAGTTGGCCTCGATATCGCTCGCAATTCTCACCCAATCTGTCCATGGAAAGATAAGTTTTTACGAATTGAGGCGGATTCGAGTGATTTTACCGTCCATAGTCATATTGCAAGAGTCCAGCAAAGGGTCGTACTCGAGGATGGAGTATCTGCAGGAAAACATGAGCTATGTCATTTTAATGTTTGCATCCTTTACTTACCTGATGCGTTTCTCATACAGACTGACCGGTGTGACTAAGCTCGGCAAGCGGTAAGTCTCGATTGTACGCGCATCATCTTGCTTCACGACGCGGACTGTGTTGCGGAACCCTCCGGAGATGGTTGTCGTCTCGGGTTGGTCCAAGCTGTCGAGCGAAGACTGGGAAGGGGTACGAGAATATGCACGGACTTCTTGCGGATCGTGAAATCGTTGAATTTGGGCCAAAGTTTGCGCAAGGTAATTTGGCAGCTGTGTACGATCATCTCAGCGTTTCAGACTTGATTTGTCGCATCTGGACTTACGGGTATATAGCCATGCTCTGTCGTATGCTTCATGCCGATCGTACCTCCGGTATAAATGACCAAGACCCGTGAGAAGTCTAAAGAAAAACGAAAAAGACTAGGTTGAGTACCTTTCGTCTTCTTGGCGTGGTTGTTGTCGTACCAGGAGCCAACATGTCGTTGCGATCAGCGCTGAGCTGATGCTCGACAGCGAGATTGTCGTAGACATGGTTGCCTTGCGACTCCTCGTGGTGCTCAATTGCGGTGGGCTCCATTGACGGCAAAAGTAAACAAAAGAGGGGAAGAGTTTGCCTGCAAGTAGCTGCAGGTTTGACAACTCTTCAAAACGTCTGAGCGTCGGCGTTTGCAAGGTTCTCACGAAGATTCACACTCCCAGCCTATCGCAGAGCCTCGCTTCACCCCAATCAGAAAATATCGACCAATGCCGAAGTCTCATCTATTGGGTTATTGCCACTATTCCAACTCATTGAAGAACCTCTCTTCGCTGTAAGAGCTGAGTCAGTAGATATTGATGTGTGGGTATACCATATCTGCCTTCTCTTATGTCACAGCATTGTGATGAGACCAAATAATGCGCACCCACTGCTTGCAGTGCGTAGCCACAAGCCAAGGTGTTGTATGTTCTTACATACGTAAAGAGCCAGCAGTTGATGTTGCTGCAGCAGGCGCTCGGAACTTTTCTTTCACGCTAATTCTCCATGCGCATCCATAGAACCAAGACTTCGGTAACCCATAATATAATGCGCCAGTGTGATTACCCTGTGCAGACGACCTTCGAATATCACTTCACTCTCGATTGGCTTGTCAGTTGACACAGATGTCTTCCTGTTCATGTGTGGTAATAGTGTGAAATTTATGACAAATTTACATGAGTGGCGCGCATAAATATCAAGTGCAACATGAAAGATGAGTGGTTGTGCTGTCTTAGCCCAGCACGGTAGTATTCTCTGCTTCGCTATGCAAGGCCTTCTCGCCATTTTCGCTGATATCAGTGCCTCCATTTTGACAGAACACTTGTAGAAGGAGGTGGTGCACATAGCTGTGAAGAACAGAAGGTGCATCGCTGGCCGCGATCACGGCATCCAGGTCCTCCATAAACAGCTGGAAGCCGGACGAGCGCCGGTTGGTGGAGTGATACCGGTCGAGCAGAAGTTTGGTTTTGAGGGGCATGAGGTCAACTTCGCCTACTCTGCTTTCTTCACTCTTTGCATATTCGTCCAGCGTGATAAGCAAAATGCGAAGCGTATTCTGCATGAATGGCGAGTCGAGATCTACACAACTGGTAAGTTATCTACATTGTAAAAAAGCAGCAGAGACGTACCGCGTTCTACACCATTGCCTTCGAAACAAATGCTTTCTTGTAAAGTGGATGCGTTCTTATCGCCTCGCCTGGCCCATACGGCTTCGCTTTCATCTAAAAGGGACACCCAGCCATGCATTTTGACAATGCGCTCATATTCTGTTGCATTCTTCCGCAAGATACCCCGCAGATCAGCCAGACGAGTAATCTCTGGTGAAGGCTCATTTACGCGGCGCTTTCGTTCCTCTCTCGGGAGTGTTTGTGGTTGCTCGATGGACTCGATACGCTCGCCAATAAGCTCAAATACGCGTGTTTTGAGCCACCGTGCCTATTCAACACGATTTCATATCCTTGGTCAGATTACGGAGCACTCTATCACATCCAAACCAATTACCTTCTCAACCATGGCTTGTTGCTCCTTCTCTTTCTCTTCTTTCTCTTCTTGACGCTTAATCTGCTCCAAAGCGATCTTTACTTGTCGTTCCTCATCTATCTTTCGCCGCTTCGCTACTTCTTCAGACTGGATATACTTGTAAGACAAAGAGATCTTTCATAGCAAGTAACTTACTTTAGCTTGAAGACGTCCACTGCGTTTACGAGGCATCTCTTCCAGTTCGCGGGCCCGTTTCTCTCTCTCCTCCTTCTTTCGCTCTGCTTCCTCTCTTTTGATTCTTTCCTCCTCCTCACGCTCCATTTGAGAAACGACTTGGTTGGCGAGTTGGCGCAACGTTAACAGAAGCGCCTCTTCGGAAGGCTTGTTCAATTTGAGTTTGGAGATGCATGTGCGCCAATCAGACTCGGTTCGGCAGACGAGCTCAAAGGTGTATTCGGTCTTCTGTAGTTCTTGCTCACCCTTTTTGGTGCAAATGCTGATGGGGATCTCCCGATAGAGCCGCGTACCTATTTTAAATCAGTAAAGGATACAGCCTTTTATGGATGGTGAAGTATACCTCCAAAGCAATAGTAGGTCCAGCCGTCACTATCTGTCCCGATAGGTTCGTTGCGCTGGTGTACATGTGATCAGATTCCTGTTTACTATGTAATATAAAGTGAACTTACGAGTGTTTTGATCGGGATATCAGTGAACCATTCCGATATGTGGTCCTGGCATTGGTTGATAAGTGCATTCAGAACATGGATACGGCCCAGTATATCGAGTTGCCAGAATCTCCACGGTCCTCGTTTAGGTTCTTGGACAGGGTAATCAATCTGAAGTAGGTAGTCATGCAGGTCTTTGTGAATGGTTTCCTTCCTGTGGAAACATCAGGTCGTAAGCAACGTGATTTGATCCGCTAGTAGGCTTACGTTGTCGACGCGCTGTAGAGCTTTTGGAGCAGGATAACAAGGATATCAAGCACGACGTCGGTAGCCTTTGGATCACGCTCTCGAATGCCGATCTCCAAGTCGTCAAAAGTGAAGGTAGGGAAATTGAGGGAAAAGCGAAACGCCCAGAGGAACTGGAAGACAGCAAGGAATTTCCACGAAGCGTTCAGTTTTTGAGCTGTGGTACAGTGCGTGAAGAATAACTGAATAAGTAGCGGAAAACAGCATAATAAAGTCTGTACCTTCGTTTTTGGGGTTGATCTCCGTTATACGGCTCTTCTTCTTGTCATTGACAGCTGCCTTTGCGGATTCTTTCTTGTTCTCCTTGGATGCACCTAAATCGGATTTGGCACGCTTCGGAGCAGTATTCTTTTTGGCAGTAGATGAGGCGATCTCCTTGGCCTTTGCGTTTGCCTTCTGAGGGGCTTTCTTAGAGTTGCCTCTGGATGCACTGGCATCCGTGAGCTTGGACTTTGCAGTGCTGCGACTGGGCATGGCTTCTAAAATAAGATGATCTAGCCCACGATCGTTCAATTGAGCACGCTCCTATCTAGCACACAGCTGTAATAATTGCCCGTGACTCTTTTTCCTGCAATTGACCCATCTGTTCTCTGATATATGCAAATCCACTGTTTCGCTCGACTTTCGCTGTACGTTCATTGATTGAACCTCTAAATGCTTCTGGTGCAGTGCCAACGCAACCTCAAGTTATCCGAAAAGCATGCCCGTAAGTCACGATACGCTGATCCGGAGCGTAAGACAGTACCCAGAGACATGTATAGCTATTTGCAAAAGTGGGAGCGATTTACTATATACTCAGGCCGCTATGATGAGAGTATACGGGTATTTTCACAGTTTTTGTGATATATAGATCCGTCACGTACTGATTCGATTGATGCGATTTTCTGTGGCGCTAGCTATATTTTAACATCGATTCCTTTCTAAATGACTTTATACCTAATCTACTGAAACACTTCTTCGTGAGAGTGCCTTTTACGACGCATTAGATAGTATGCAACCAACCAACCATAACATCATCAATCAGTCAACTGTATGAGCATCCGGTTTTGCCCGTGTATCGATAGTGGAATAGCAGCGGATGACGCCCTACTACAGCACCGCTTACATCAGTGGAGCCTAAGTTTTGCTCTATGGTACAGAGCCGTCTGATATGAGCCAAGCATCTCCACAAGCATTTCTTTGACATTCTAAAAAAGTTTGCAAACTTGATAGAATCGTATGTGGCATTTTCATCCAATGTGGGTACTCAGGTCATCTCTTTCACTCAGGGGTTAGCCATCAAAAGCTTACCAACTAGATTTTTTTTTTTGCGGGAGTATATCTCGTCTCACCATCTGCATGCAATATAACTAGAATCGGCTACATACATGAGCGAATAAGGTAACATACTTCCATTGGGTAAAAACCAGAGTCGGGCATGTCTCACAGAAAAAGACTCCGGCGACACCGCGAATAAAGACCTTGATACGAATAATCATACTTTTTCCTTCAATCTGGTGATCACCTTTTGGGAAAAGCAGCTACTGCGATTAGACGGATTCGGGACCGATATGAGGATTTTTTACTTTACTTTTTTAACGAGCAGCATAATCACCTGAGGGAATGACGGATAGACACATCCGTATAGAAGGAAAGACAGTAAAGCTAATAAATAAAAAGCAGATGAAGTAATGAAGTATCCATATGGCAAGTCAGTTTGGGGAAAACGGCGCTTGAACAAAAAGAAAATCATGTCAGTTACATACACAAAGAAGCATTCAGCGGATACAAAGTTCCGAGATTTCCATCCTGACGCGCTTCTCACGTTACTTGTCGCGCGTCTGGTGAGGTGTTTTAGTGTCAGTCATCGCAAGACTACTCCGCTCTTGTGTGCAAGTGTGCGTGACACCAGAATGATAGCCGCACAAACTGTCAGGACAGCAGATGGTTGCTACGCAGGCCAGCTGTAAGCAGAATAACAGGTGAGTGAAGCATTCACGCGAGTAAGGAATATCTCAGATTTCACTTCTGTATTTAGAATAGCACCGCTACAAAATGCTCATGAGTAAGACATGCAACGCTGCTGAGTACTTAGAGGATGCACCTGCACACGTGGATATACGGTCGTTGACGATTTTCTGCGACTGAGACCCACTATATGTTCTTTTGCAGCGTGTACGAAGAATATGTGCGAATTCATACATACATGACCATGTGGCCTCCAAAGTCTTTGTGTATTTTCTATAGCTCTGGATTAAAAAAAAAGTCGATTCATTATATCTACTGACTAATCTATACAAGTCTACTGACGTCTAAACCCCACCGCGATTCCAAGTGATCGAGGATAGCTGGTATACTGGAGAGCGTGTTAAAACTCTTCTTTTCGGCTTTGCTCATGATATCTTCAAACATAAACATGAGGTGATGAAGGAAAATGAACGTATTGGTGCCGTATCCAAGTGCTAATCGAACGTAGTCCTATTGTGAAAGAAAGCGTTGGCAACCTTTTGCGACTAATAAAATTAGCCCGTACCTCGATACACTCCCAAGGCGTCTGTTCGTAACCTGCAAACAAAGCCGGATTTTGCAAAAGACCTCGTGCTGACATGACACCTGAACAAGTGAAATCCAGTATGAGCAATGGGTTGAAAACGCATACGGATATCCTCACCATTAACACCTGTCCTTTCGTACATCTCATCTGCATCTTGGAGCGAGAATATACTTCCATTGGCGATAACAGGCACAGTTGCAGTCTCCTTGACGAGCTTTATGCCTTCGAAATTGACAGGCTCCGTCGATCGTTGCTTTCGTGTTCGTCCGTGCACGGTCAAGAAGTCGACACCCACGGATTCAGCACGTCTGACAAATTCTTCTGTATCTCTGTATACACGTGTATAAAGGGACGATGATGGTGATGACAATGCGTGCGTCAGTCAGTGTGGTGATGGTACGGAATAGCCGATTGAGTACCTGAGGTCAGGATGAACACGGATCTTGATACTGCACGGGATGTTAACACGGTTCTTGACCTGGCGGATCATATCGCGTACGGTCTCAGGCTCAGTCATAAGAAAGGAGCCAATGTGTTCCTGGAAGGCCCACTTTTGGGGACAGCCACAATTGATGTCGATACCCCCCACATAAGGCGCTGCCAATTCAGCAGCGTCTGCCAAATCTTTGCCGTTGCTTGCCGCGAACTGAATCACAACCGGATCGTCGGCCTGATTCGTAGTGAAGTCTGAATAGCGAGCAAAATCAGAGTTCTTGAATACGTCTGCGAGGATCATGGGGGTATAGCAAATGTCAACGTTGTATCTACAATATTCAAAAGTTGGATTAGCACCATGCGATCAGACAGTTGCATAGGTACAGTAGTTATTACTTGAGGCAGAGTTCTCGAAATGGAAGTTTGCTGTAACGGACCATGGGGGCGCATACATTGACTCGCTCCTTTGACTCGAGCACCTCGAGCGGTGAAGTTTTCTTATGCATTCGGACGAGAAGGGAAAGGACCTTTTTTTGCTTTTTTTTTTTTTTCTGGGTCTCTGGCAGCTGACTTTTTACTTCTGCTGATCATTTTACGTGCTATTTTACTTTTTGTCTAAATGACAGACAGACAGGCACAGCAAACGGAAGAAGGTATGTGACAGTGTCACATAGGTATGGTATGGTATGGTACGTCCTGTCAGACCTTGCCGCCTAAACTGATTCATAGCATATACCGTCTCACCTATCCATGACCTACGCTATCTCACCGTTAAAAGCCATGCTCGGCCAGCAGATACACAGACTGTAGCCATTGAATGAATTTCATTATTTTTATTGCCAGCCCGAGTCGTTGGTAGTTGATAAAAAAAAGAAGAATCAAAAACAAACACCACCATTCCCAGTTCAGGTGAATTACGAGCATGTGCAACGTAACATTACGCCCAACCGCACAGCTCTCTTCCCACCATTTTGCGTTTTGCTTTTATTTCCATTTATATCTATGTGAAGATGCCCAAGTGCGTATACTTGTAGAAAGTAGTAAAAACAATACCAAACAATGGAATACATACATAACAAGATGAAGCAATAAAGTACCTACATGATGTATACAAGGAAGCGGCATCAGATTATTTCTGGCCGCAGTAGTGGCTGCATATGCATGAGTCTGATAATGGATGGGTTGTGGGAAGAACCGGCTAACGTTGTTGTACACTCTCGCTGTTGTTTTGCCATCGCCATATATGGATTCCATCCTGTCATTTTGGGGTCGCCTTCCCGATTCTTTTTTAATCCTGCGTTGAAAAGGTCCATTCGTTGTTCGTTTTTTTTTATTCTTTATTACTTTACATCTATACCACCTCGGCCTCTTTATATATATTTTTTATTTCCACTTCATCATACCCCATGGGCACTAATCACAGCCGACCCTATCTCGATGATCAGCAACAGCAGCCTCGTCTGCCGAAGCGGAGGGGCTCCCGCTCCTCCACAGGCTCCTTGAGCCAGCGAATATCAAGGCGCTTCAGTCGAGATCTGTCAAAGGCCACGCTCTCATCAGGGCGTGCAAGCATGAAGAGTAGTAAAAGCAGCAGCACGTCGGGCAGCAAACGTACTGCCGAGGAGCAAGACGCGCAAGAACATGACCTGCAGCAACCACAACATTTGCAAACCATGCAACATCAACAAATAATACCCTCCTCGCCTTCCCCTTCACCACCGCCACCGCCACTCGTCTCTGTTCAGCCTATCCGCACCGTTCGCCCTATCCAAAATCCCGCCGCTGCCCTGGTTGGTGGCATGCGACGCAACAAAAAGACGCGTTACTCTCCACGGCCCTACGCCCCTCAGCAGCGTCCACAGTCCGTGCTTTCATGCGCGACAAGCGACAGCGGGGGTCAGCAGAGTCAATTTTCATCCAGCATGTGGTCCTCTGGGGGCCTGTTTTCACAAGTGGAACCCACCAGCTCTTCCATCACGACTGCCACAGACTTTTCTTCCACTATTTCTCGTCGGTCCCTATTTTGTCAAGAGTGGCCCGACGAAGCCACAGCCAAGATGCTCTCTGCCCCGCTACAGCCGCCTCCTTATGCCATTGACGAGGAGCAGGTCGATGATGATGAGACCATGCTCTCTACTCGAGACATCTTGGACCAGCTCGCAGACGCCCCTGCCAGTTGTCACAAAATCTTTCAAGACGCCGTCACCTGGGCGCGCCGTTCGCGTTATCGTCCCACCGAAGAGGAGGATGACGACATGGAGACTCGTGCTACCATTGTCTACCAAGCCGCTGCCGAGTGGGGCTCGTCCACCAAAGACCCCTGTGCGCTTGTCTGGCAAGCACGCTGTCTCGTCGAAGGTTGGGGCACTCTCGCCGATCCCACCACTGGGTTCTCCACCCTGAAGAAGCTCGCCCACCTTGGTTGCTGGGAAGCCTATTATCCGCTATCTGTCTATTACAAGGCAGGGCTCGCCCCTGAAGAGGACGATGAGCCCGATGTAGATGCAGCCGCGCTCCATTGGTTGGAAACAGCAGCCCAGCTTGAAGACACAAGTCCGCCTGCTAGATTGATCGCAGGCATCGCTCAGTATCGGCTCGGAGAAATGCATTTCAAGGGGGAGGGCGCACTTGCAGAAGATGCCGAACTTGCGCTGCAATGGTTTCAGACAAGTGCAAAAAATGGCAATAAGTAAGCAATAGAAAAAAAAAAGGGGGGAAAGGCGGGAGATTGCATCATGCGAATCATGCGACACAAGATATTGACTTCAGATTTGAAACACTTTCAAAAAAAAAAAAAAGGTACGGCCAATACATAACAGGCATTTATTACGAACAAGGCGTCGACGTGGAGCGCGATCTGAACCTTGCTCGGCAATATCTCGAATCGAGCGCTCACCAAGACTTTGCCGACGCCCAGGCCGCGTTGGGCGTGTTGCTGATCGACCATTTCGGTGCCTACGACGACGGCCAGGCATGGCTTGAGCGCGCAGCCAAAAAGGTAACCAAAACACCGCACCCCGTTTGTTAAACGTTGCACAACTGACGCGCCGTTTATAAACAAATTTAGAACAATGGACGGGCTTTGCTCAAACTCGGCGTTTTGAAAGAAGAAGCCCACGAAGATGACCAAGCGCTTTACTTTTACAAGGCAGCGGCTGTCCATGCCGACGACCCAGTGGCCCAGTACCTCGTCGGCCTCAACTACCGCCTCGGTCAGCTCGGTCTACCCCAAGACTACAACGAAGCCGGTCGGTACCTTATCCGGTCTGCGCGTGCGGGCTTTGCCCCTGCCCAGCGCATCGTCGGCCTCATGTTTGCCCAAGGCCTCGTCGGTGCTCGCAAGGACGAAAAGACAGCACTGCTTTGGTTTCGACGAGCCGCCTCGCAAGGTGACGTCCGCGCTTTGTGTCTCGTCGGGTCCTGCTACGAGCACGGCTGCGGCGGCGTCGATGCTGACCTCCAAGTAGCTCTCGAGCATTACCGGCGCGCGACGCGTATCCCCGGTCCCTTCCAGACCGCAGCACAGCTCGTCCTCGCGCAGCTCCTCTTACGTATGGGCCGTCATCGTGATGCCTTTGAAGGCTTCAGTCGCGCAGCTGCCACCACCCCATCTTCCTCTTCCTCTCTCACTTCCACCACGCAGCAAGTCGCTGCCCGCAAAGCCTCCCTCATGGTTGCTCGCTACCACCTTCACGGCTGGGCCAATGTGCCCAAGAACCCACAGGCCGCTTTCACCATTCTCACCCAGCTCGCTCGCAATCATATGCCCGAAGATGGCGGCGGCGCCCACTACTGGCTTGGTGCCTGCTATGAAGAAGGCGTGCCTGGCGTCTGCGAACGCAATATTGCGCAAGCTTTCAGCCATTACTTGGCTGCAGCGGAAGCTGGTGATACAGATGCAGAGTTTCAGGTATGTCAAACTTACATAATCCTATGAGAATCCCTTCTGACTCTTTTTTATTTATTTATTTATTTTACAGGTGGCATTAATGCTCTCCAACGGCCAAGGTGTCAAGGAAGACCGCGCAGCCGCCTTTCCCTGGTACCAAAAAGCCGCCCGTAGCGGACACAAGACGGCTCTTTACAGTCTTGGTCTTTATTATGCCAAAGGCCTGGCCAATACCCCAGTCGATCTTGCCAGGGCGCGCGTTTGTTTTGAGCGCGCCGCACGCAAAGGTGTGACATCCGCCATGACGTCCTTGGCCATGCTCTGCCGCATGTCAGCCACGCAAGGCGCGGCCGCTTCGAGCGAAGGCCTCGGTATGCGCTCTCTCCGGCAGCAGATGCAAGATCAGCAAGAGCAGCGGGATCAGATGGTGTACTGGTACCAGAAGGCCGCGGACTTGAATGACCCGGTTGCGCAGCGCGAACTTGGCATGCTCTATGATGCCGGCCTCGGTGTCCCGCAGAGCTATCCTAAGGCGTTTGAGCTCCTCAAGAATGCGACCGACCAAAACGATGGCCGTGCTACTCTTCTGCTGGGAAGCTACTACCAAAACGGCTTGGCTGTCGATCAAAACATCGACACAGCTCTCGAGCTCTACCACAAAGCTGCCCGTTTGGGAGCTGCAGTGTAAGTGTTTATTACTTTTAACCATCTTTATTTATTGTACCTGCATCGTGCCCAAATCTGACCTAATTCATAATTTGCAGTGCCCCTTTTGCTGCCGCGCAAGTGTATCATTCCTTGAACCGATTCGAACAAGCTTTCGAGCAGTACAAGATTGCCTCGAACGACGCTAGCCTTGCACAGACTCGTATCGGGCGCACTTCCAAGTTCATGGTCGCTCGCTACATCCTCAGCTACGTACCGCTTCAAGCGGCTGATGACCAGACGGATAATGATGCGCCTGACACATTCCACATCTCCAACCTCGGCGGTCTCACTAAGAAAGATGGATTCGAAATGCTTCACGCACTGGCCAACGATGATCACTTTGAGCCTTCCTTCTATTGGTTGGGTAAGATTTTCAATCATCAGTGATCCTTAGCATCCATCTCACTCCTTGTATTATCTAGGCGACTGCTACCGAGTGGGTAATGGCGTCAGTGCTGATAGCCATGCAGCTTTGCATTGGTACCTGCGCGCTGCCAAAGAAACGAAAGAGGTTGATGCTATTCTCAAGGTGGCAGACATGTATGAATCCGGCGAAGGCTGCGACGCATCCGAGACCGACCTAGCTTTTGAATTCTACCAAGCTGCGGCTGAGCAAGGTCACCCAGAGGGTCAGCACAAGATGGGCATGGCCTACTGGCGCGGTCTCTTCCATCGTCCCATCAACCTCGGCGAGGCCGTTATGTGGTTCACCAAGGCTGCGTCCGAAAAATATGCCGCTTCCAGCTGGGCCCTTGGCCAGATGGCGCTAGAAAATGGGGATCAAGACGTGGCGATTGCCTGGTGGCACAAGTCCATTGCGCTCGGCCATGTACCGTCGATGCGCGCCCTTGCAAGCTTGCTCCTCAACACGACCAATGACAACGACCAAGACCTACCTGACGAGAAGGAAGATGGTACCAAATTCAACCGCGCCATGGAGCTCCTCGCTGAAGCTGTACGCTCGGGTGATGCCGAGGCACTCGTCCTGCTTGGCCAGATCCACCAAGCCAGTGCTGTCACAACCACCCCGACCGAACGCAATAGCGCCACGTCCGCCGCGTCAGCTTCCATCATGTCTGACAAGTCCTACGCGTCCGAGGAGGAAGAAGTCGAAGAGGCCGAGATGTTGCTCCAGAAGCGCCAAGAAGAGCAGGAACTCGCGACGCGTTGTTTCCAGCAAGCGGCCGCCATGGGCCACGTCGAAGCCATGTTCCTGGCTGCCCAGTCTTGGCACGCCCAGCAGCAATTTGCTGCCGCCCTTGAATTTTACGAACGCGCTGCTGCCTGTGGCCACGCCTTGTCGCGTGTGATGCGTGCCCGTTATCGAATTGCCGGCCTAGGTGGCCTGGCCGCCGACCCTGAAGAAGGCTACAAGGTAAAATGTGGATTAGTGCCTATGTCGTCTTTGTTACTCACACTTTTGCAAAAGGAATTGGTTGCCTGTGCCCAAGATGACATGTGTGTCGACGCTTACAACTCGCTTGGGCAATGCCACGAGCTTGGCCTCGGCACGACGCAGGACGACCGTCTCGCTCTGGAATGGTATATCAAGTCAGCAGAAAAGACCCAAGACGCCGAAGCCATGTTCCGTATCGGGCAGATGCACGCCCAAGGACGCGCACCGGCCCAAAAGGAGCAGAAGCAAGAGCAGCAGCATCACGCCCTGGAGGCGATGCAATGGTTCCGTTTCGCATGCGAATCGCGTAACCATCCACGCGCTCACTACTGCCTGGGTCTCTACTACCTCCGCGGTATTACCTCCGAGGACGACCAAGAGCTCCTGTTGGCACCCGATACCGCCCTTGCCCTGGAACACTTTCATCAAGCCGCCGCCCAAAACGACCGCGACGCCATGGTTGAGCTGGGCATGCACCTCCTGCAAGAAGAGCAAGAAACGGAAGCTGTGAGCTGGCTCGAGCGTGCCGCTCAACTCAACTCAGTCGACGCCCAGCGCGAACTTGGAAAGATCTACCACGGCAGCACGCAGCAAGACTTTGAAAAGGCGTACGACCTCTTCTGCCGCGCAGCCCAGCAAGGCGACCGCACCTCGACTCTCTTCATTGGCATCTACCACGAGCACGGCATCCATGTTCCCCCGAGTGCTGAACTCGCCCAAGAATGGTATCAAGTGGCGATCCAGCTTTCGCCTGGTCAAACCTGGTGGCTCGCCGAGCTGGCGCTAGCTCGCCTGCTCCACCAACAGCACGGATTCAACAACGAGGCGTTCGCTCTGTTTCAACGGGCTGCGCCCATGTCCACGTCGGCTGGCATCATGGTGGCCCGCTATGACCTCAAGCAGGAGGAAGATACGGCCAAGCACCCCGAAGCGGCCGCGCTGCTGCTGCGACACGCCGAGGCGGGCGAGTCGAGCGTGTTCTTGCCCGTGGCCGAGTGCTATGCCGCTGGCCGCGGTCTCCCGAAGAACCTCAAAAAGGCGTTTGAGTGGTACGGCCGCATCTTGGCTCAAGATGAAAGCAGCGCTGAAGACGAGGACCTATCCGAAGCCCTGACCCGCCTTGCTGAGTTTTACCGCCTCGGCCATGTTGTGCCTGTCGACTTGGAGAAATCAATTGACCTTTACCGCCTCGCGGCCGAGAAAGGGTCCGAAGAAGCACAGGCTTTTCTTGAACAGTCCACTCTTTTAACTTCACTGTAATCTCTTTACATATGCGAAATCCGCCTTCCTTTCGTTATTCCATTTGTATGCTTGACCATGTAGATACCCACACTATACCTATGCATTATTATTATCTTTGTTCCCCTTATTCCTCTTTTTGTTGTATCATACCCCATGTACTGATTGTATTCTGCAACTCATAAAACTTGAAAGAAACACTGCGACTTGTTCGAGCAAGTGCGAGTCTGTGAGTCATAACTATCCACTACCGGTAGCGTCACTCCGACCACGGTAGTTCATCTGCCGTAAACCGCCCCTGCAAAGACTGCGTGAAGGTGCACCACAGTATGAAGCGGAGTTTATGAGCATCTTTTTTATGCCAAGGGTGCAAGCCACTTACGATCTCTTTTTTTTTACTTTACCCCGGATTCGCCCGCTGAACCGCATATCAACTCTTTTCCGCAACATGCCTGCAAAGACTGTCCTGGCCTCGACCGTGTCTGCTTCCTTCCGGTAAGAAAATGGATAAAGTGATGGTGGCTCGTATCTGAGAAAGGAAAAACAACAGTGATCAGATCAAGAAGGACATCAAGGAGCGTCAAATCCAGCCCAAGCTGGTCGGTTTCCTCGCGAACGAGGACCCTGCCGCGAAGAAGTATGCCGAGTGGACAGCCAAGACGTGCGCCGAGACTGGCGTTACTTTTGAACTGCGCAAGGTCGACAAGCAAGACCTCGAGGAGAAGATCACCGAGGCCAACGAGGAGAAGGAGGTCAATGGCATCATGGTCTACTACCCCGTCTTTGGTGGCAAACAGGTAGACACTTGAACCCTTGACAACCCGAAGCACACGTCGCTTACGAGTATGTACAGGACCTGTATCTGCAAAGCTGTGTCAGCTACCTCAAGGACGTCGAGGGTCTCTGCCACAAGTTTGTGTACAACGTGTACCACAACGTGCGCTACTTGGATGAGGGTGAAACTATGAAGTGCATTATCCCCTGCACGCCTCTCGCTATTGTCAAGGTAAAATGCATTTCCATCGTGCACGTGTATATACATATATATATTATGTATGTTATTGACATGCCATTGTACTTTTGCAGATTCTCGAGCACATTGGCGTCTATAACTCTGTTCTCCCCTACGGCAATCGTCTTTATGGTCGCACGATTACGGTCGTGAACCGCAGTGAAATTGTCGGTCGTCCTCTGGCCGCTATGCTGGCCAACGACGGTGCCCGCGTCTACTCTGTCGATGTCAACGGTATCCAGCTCTTCACGCGTGGAACGGGCATCAAGCTCTCGGCGCACAAGGTCGAGGACGTCGACACCAGCCTGGAGGAAGCGGTTGGACATTCCGACACGGTCATTACAGGTGTACCTACGCCCAACTACAAGCTGCCTACCAAGCTACTTCGCGACGGTGTCGTTGCCATCAACTTCTCGTCGTTTGCCAACTTTGAGGACGATATCAAGTCGCGTGCTTCCATCTTCGTGCCCTCGGTTGGCAAGGTCACCGTTGCTATGCTCGAGCGTAACCTCCTCCGCCTCCACGACCACCAGCACCAGCAGAAGCAGAATTAAACATCATTATTACACCTTGTACCGCATTTAACCCACGACACACATATTTTCATTCTAACATCCCGCTTTCAACGACGCATACCATAAAGAAGACCAAGAGAGAAAAAAAAAAGAAATGATTTGCATAATGTACCTGTGAACCGCTCTGTCCCAGCAATAAAAGTTCTACAGTAAGTTTCTAGAATAAAGAGAACATGGCGAATGTCTTTCGATTATGTTCGTGTTGCTTTGCTCAAACCTCACAGCAAAGTCATACATGCTCATACAAAAGTGACAATGGATGGTGTGTGCGCTTGTTTATAGATATAATGGGCAGGAATTCCAGCGGAATGACAAAACTATGACGACGCACCGGTCAACTGCTCTAC
Source organism: Syncephalastrum monosporum B8922 (assembly GCA_000697355.1). Taxonomy (NCBI): domain Eukaryota; kingdom Fungi; phylum Mucoromycota; class Mucoromycetes; order Mucorales; family Syncephalastraceae; genus Syncephalastrum; species Syncephalastrum monosporum. The sequence goes on from JNEN01001265.1 coordinate 182,868, forward strand.
CTTTTCTGCAAGCGAGAGAACAATCTTCTCCAACTCTTCGCGCTTCGCGCGTTCCTGCTCGAGCTCCTTGCGCACCTTCTCTAATTCATTCTTGCAGAAGTTCTTGAGCTTGGTCTCGAGGACCTCGTTACCACTCGAGGGCATGTTGAACCGCGACGCAATGTTACGTACACCCGCAGGCCGGGGTGGTTCCTCGTCCTTCTTTTCTGCCTCCTTGCTAGGCTCATGCTCCGGTGCAGGCTCCCACATCCGTCGCTGGACCGGTTTCAGGTTCTTGGTTGAGATCTCTCCGCCACCCGCAAACGGGGTAGGGAATTTAGCGAAAATCGGTTTCACCGGTTTGGCAGGCGGCGAAGGCGTCGACTTCTCCTCGACCTCTTCCACAGGCTTCTCCTCGGGTGTCTGTGGAAAGGAAAATGCGATATCAGGTCCTTCCGTTCATACATTCTGATTCCTTCTCATAGTTACCTTGGCCAGCTCTTGTTGCATGAGCTCCATCTGGCTCGGCTCTTGCTTGGTCTCGGAGCCAGGCGCCCGACGAGCGCGACCTGGTCGTGCTCGCGAAGGAGCAGACAGCTTGGGACCCGTCGGCGCCATATCGAAGCTCTTGGCTTCCTCTACCTCAGTGCTGTCAGGCGTCGCCACCTCCTCAGACTCGGTTTCCTTTGGCTTCTCAGCCTCCTCGGCTGATACAGGTGCAGGCTCTTCCTCCTTGGGTGACTCTTCTCCCACCTTGGTTTTTTCTTCTACGCTGCTTGGTTCATCGACGGGTTTGGGCTCTTCCGCTTCAGCCTTGGCCTGCTCCTCTTGCTCTATTTTGTCGCCTTCGGGCACCGCTTCTGGGCTGGCCGTCTTCACGGACTCTTCTTTCTCTTCGGCGCCGGGCGTCTCCGGCGTAGGTGAGTCTATGACAGCCTCTTGGCTGCTTGTGCTAGGTGCAACCGGAGGACGGTTTGACACAGCAGGTGGTGTGACGGGTGCTACTGGAGGAGGTGGGGTTTGCGTCGCAGGTGATTCGGGCTTGACGAATACGCTGGTGAGTTAAAATGTACACTCTCCCGCTCCAGTTCAACTTACTTGCTCTTCTTCATCCTTCGTCAATGGTTCTCCTGTCTTCGGCGATTCGTTTGGTGCTTCCTCTTCAGCAGCTGGAACAGCAGTGGGCGCCTTGGGTTCCTCCTCCTGCTTTAATGTCTGAGGTTCCGCACTTTCGTCTTTCTCCTCTTCCTTCGCAGAAGAGACACTGTCCTGGCGGGCTGGCGGGGCCGGAGCAGCGGCCGGGGGTGACAGGATACCGGCTGTTACGGGCGCCGGCTTTTCTTCGCTGACCGGCTCCTCCGGAATGGGCGCGGGTGATTCAGGTGCAGCCGATGTGCGCTGAGCTGGTTGTTGCTGCTCATGTACCGAGCCTGGTCGACTGGACGCCAGTGACGAGGGACGGGAGGATTTATCGGGTAAGGGTGGTGCACGTGCCATCTGGGCTGGCGAGACAGGGCTGGCAGAAGCGAAAGATTGCTGAGAGCCGGTCGAGGCGACGGATTTGCGGGTGCGTGCAGGTGGAGGAGGTGCGGAAGATTGTTCCTCGATCTCCTTGACAAAGTTGCTGGGGAACACACCGGTCTGGCCACGTTCGGTTGTGCCTTTCCACCAACCATCATCGACGTTGCGATCCAAGATGTCAATGTATTCACCCCGCAAGAGATTCAGCTCGTCTTAACGATATCGTAGGTCAGTTTCGATCGATCAAAGGTTATGACTTACTTACCTTCATTCTCGGCATCATATGGATGCAATACAATGGCCTTGCCTATTTTGATATGTTAAAGGCGAGCGTTTGTTTAAAAAAAAACACTTACCCAGCTTGGCAGTGCCTGATGTCGCTTGGGTGGTTTCCGCCTTGGGAGGTTCCTCTGCTGCTGGTGCAGGTACAGGAGGGCTAACCATTGGCGAGGAAGCGGCGACGGGTGGAGAATCGACGGGAGGTGACGCGACAAGCGGAGAGGCGACAGGCGAAGAGGCGGCGGGAGGAGGGGTGGCGGCAGGTGGAGAAGCCATAGGCGGAGAGGCAACTTCAGGCTAGTGTCTGGGGTTAGCTTCCCTTCCTCCACCTGATGATATCATTGATAATTTACCTTCGTTTCAGGCTTCTTGGGGACACCCGCCTTCTTCAGCGCAGGGAAACCACCTGCCAGGAGACTTCCAATACCGCCTTGCTTGACACCGTAGGCAGCCAGCTTGAATGCAGGCTTACCAGCTAAAGAAATATGCGTGCACTGTAGCTCAGCGAACCCTGCTACAATGAAATAGGTGTTTCTACTAACCGTCAGGCTCTTCGTCGCCCTCCTTTTTGGGAGCACCAACGCCCGGGCTCATCTGCTGCCCAAGGTCAGGGCGTCCAGGCATATCAATGTCCTCGACGAACTAGCGTCTTTTAAGTGAGTTTTTCTTCTAACTAGGACTGACAGGTCTTACCTCAGCGGGGAAACGACCGACCTTGCCGTTCAGCTCGCCCTTGAGCCAGCCGTCGTCATACCGCTCAAGGAGGTTAACAATGCCACCGCGATGAAGAGTGAGCTCATCAGGGCTCTGCATGGCATAGTCTTCCATGACACGCGCCATGCCGATGGGTTTGGCTGCCATGAGCAGGTGAGCAAACCACGTGTTTTTTCTCTTTTTTAGTGTAATAGACGCACCTGGCTCAGGTTCAGCTTGTTCCGTCGCAGCAGCAGTCTCCTCTTTAGCCTCTTCTTGGGGGTGTTCTTCCTCATCGTCTGCGGCGGCTTCTTGTGGGGAAGGTTCTTTAGGAAGGGCACGCTCGGGATGAGGAGCGGCTGGAACGGGAGGTGGCCGCGATGGAGGAGCGGGTGCAACGAACTGGAATAGCGTTGTCAGTACGCAATGAAGTCAGCGAAGAGAAGGAATGGGTTACATTGCTCGGGAAGAAGCCAGTGGAACCGTCATCTTTCTTGCCAACCCACCAATCGGGGTCGGAGCGGTCTGTCACGGTGATGGTCTCGCCCTGGCTAAGCTTGAGCTCGTCTTCGCGCTGAGGCTCGTACGGGTGATGGGCAATAACTAGGTCTGTTTCTGGGCAACGCAGTTAGCTGGCTCGACAGAGGCGGGAGAACGTGGCTGTAAGTACCTGATGGCATGAAGAAGGGGAAAAAGAACAGTACGAAAGACCTCCACCGAGTCCGCTGTATGCTGTTTACTCGGCCAATTGGAAACCCCGCGCGCTAATGCTGCAGTTCCTGGCATGATTGATGTCCACTCGTGGTAATTCATTTTAATTCTGAAAGTGACGCACACGTCACTTTCGCACAAACGCCCAACACGCTACCGTTCTTATACACCACTTTCTCTTGTCACTCTACGTCAGTGTCTGCTACCACTCAAGTAGCTATTTCTGTATGTATAAGGCGCGTGTATCCACTGCATTTGTTTTATTCATTGTCATACTGTGAAGCGTGACCGTACCTTGATCTTCCATTTATTCGGCAAAGACACCGATAAATCGGTCAGCAAGACCGCAATTCTCCCTTTTTCGGCGCCTTTGCACTGCGCACGGCTCTATTCTTTATAGTTAATGACGCTCTTTCTCTCTTCTTGAAAGATAGGATAGACGCGCAGTGCGCGAGTACCTTAAAGTATGTAGCCCATGTGAATAACAGGTACGTCGACGCCACGGCGGGAATCTTCCGTTGTCAGACAGACAAAAGAAAAAGGCAATACATGTTTGTCTAATACGTCATGTATAGTTGTGGCATCTCTTATATGGTCTGGCAGCGGTGTGTTCCTTATTTTTCTATTGCGAACCGATATAGATAATGTTCCGGCAACGTGAGTAATAAAGTACAAACAATAGATCAAATATAAGTTGAGCGATTATTGCTAACCAGAACCACAGTTTATGTGCTGGATGCGTACGAATGTAGATTAGATACAGAAAAATATAGTAATACGAGTACAATATAAAGAAGATCTTGGTGGTACTCAGAATCTCAGGTTAAATCATGCTCAGGCTTACTGATAATGATGGTATACAGTGCTTACCCCATTATCCGTCAGATAATGCAATGAGACGCTTGGCTACAGGTATCTACCAAATAATATTATGAATACAGAAGTGACGTAGTTAGAAAGCCAGGGCTTTATAGTTCAGCCTCGCACAGTGACATATGAGCCTGCTTGGCGTATGTAATATCTGTATTAAAATGTTACATCTCACAACTCGTTGGATGACCGGCATCCATATTTTCCACTGCCTAGTACGATGTGTCTGCGGCAATAGCAGTCGATTCAGTGATTCATCACTCCAAAGATAAGTACCAACTTATCGATTGGGCACTGCATGTACACAATCATCTATGTGTGGCATTTGTTGGAATGATTTCTATCACTATTAGAATGAGGACCAAGCGTCAGAGGTTTGTTCTAGTCCTCGATAGATCCACAACATATACAGTACTGTACTGTATGTAGAGTGCCTTCAAAAGACCATATTCAAGAATAGAGCGCTGCGGCAAGTCCACTTGAAAGTTTTGCCTCAGTTGTAATCCCCGGTGTTGCTCGATTGTACGAGAACTACAGTACTGATTTGCTGCGTATGCAGCGATATTTAGAAGACAAAAGTCAACAGATGACGGCACGAAATAAGCAAACTTTGCTGGCAAGCTTCAGTACATCCAGACAGATAGATATCTTTATGCAGGCGGATAGAAAGAAATACAGTATCACGGCGCACATCCAGGTGTCTTCAACATTGCTAAAGTACAGCTTGGTCTCTGATTAGACGGAATAACATCTTTTATGTTTTTTTGTCAAAAGTTACTCTGGAAGGGCATACTTTATTAAACTGGTATGTCGCAAAGATCCTGTGCTCTAACCGCCAGAGGCAGATACACCATTACATAGCCAGATTCACCTTTTTATATTTTACGAAAGTAGCAATATTATCTTCGGTAAAAAGCAAGTGGATACTCATAGGCGTAGCTTAACCTATGGTGATAATGGAATGATTTTGGCTCATGTGCGACAGCCTTCTTCTCGCTGACGTATAATGACATCGTTCGATAATATACAGTACAGTACAGTATCTTACATCATGTCCTACGACATACTTTGTAGAGGCCCGCGGCACCATAACGACTTGGCTATAAATGCTTGCCGGCAAATCTCTCAGGGTTGCATTAGTGGGTCAAGCATCATTAATTGGTCAAAGGCAACGCGATGTGAGGCAAAAGCCATAGCTTAACTTACAATGAACCAAGTTTGCTCTCTTTCCTCCAAATCGACCGCAGAAGCTTATTGCAGATTCGAAAGCATAGCCGTCTCCCCAATCCAACCCGACTTGCCAGTATGTAGGACAGGTGTCGTCGACACACGAAAAGTATTTTATAAACAGTGTCAACATGCAAAACATATCATGATATAAGTGGGTGGCATGTTTATTTGTAAGGGGAGCTCTAGGCGATGCTACCGGGGGAACCACGTACGTCTACTGGATAGTGCATCTATAAATGGCTTGCTCTTTTCTTTCCTTTCTTTCCTTTTTTTCCTTGGGGCTTGTGCTGCGTAGGTTTTCGTTGATAGTTGGTGCTTGTGAAAGCAGATCGAGTAGAGTTTTGCTTTGGATATGCCCACTGGTTCGTAGGGCAGAAGATCTTTGTAGAAAGGGACTTTTGTGTATGTGTCCGTCTACCTTGTCCGGTGACCTAAACAAGGCATTGAGCAAAGATGGATTTAGTACATGGCTATGGTCACCACCTGTCGTTTCTGCTTACCATGTAGTGTCTGGGCCGGACGACGCTTTTTCACTTGGTTTGGTTTGGTTTGGTTTGGTTTGACTTGGTTTTTTTTTTTTTTGTTGCAGCCAGCCGAGATGAGTCAAGCACAGATTGATGTTCCGTCCAGAGAGCAGTTTGTCCACCCGAGCAGCGTATGACTTCGAGCTCGCAATGCGTGTAGCGATGACGAAAGGTATCGTCCACAGTATGCGCAGGAGTGTCGCATATCAGATACGGCACATGCTCTATGAAAATCACGTAAGATCATTGCCATGTCGACTGCGGTATGCTTGCTTTACCTTTTCTCAAAGGTACTCCCAGCATTCTCAAAACGATCATTGAGAGCTACCAGAGCAGGATGTTGGATGTGTTCGCCACGTAAAAAGTAGGTTGCGATGGCCTAGGTAGCAGAATAAGACGCCTGCGCACCAATGTTCATGTAAAAGCAGGAATGGTCGCATGTCGGGATCCGCTGTATGTGGACCATGGAGATGGTTTACGCCAAATGTGAGGGTGTACTTTGGATTCGTTTCCGCGCACTGTCAGCGAATAGAATCAGCATTGGATAAGCATTTCATATGATTGTACAGATGCGATCAATGACATACTTTTGTGTATACATGCCACCGTGCCGTCCGTGCGATTGTTTGTCGTGATTGTTTCCTCGTCATCAATCGCCATCCGACCCAATGCGTCCGCCCGATTATCTTTGTCCGCCTATCAATGGTCCTGGCATAGTATAAGTATTTGATATTGTTAACTGAATGGGGTCAAAAGCATACCTTTCGCACACATGTCCCCGTGCTGTTTGTCTGTCTGTCTGTCTGTCTTCCTGTAGCCTTGGGTATTTGTCGCCACCATGAAGGCGTGTATATTTGCTGATTCCGGGTTGCCCAAGCATGATACGCCTGCCTGCCTTGTCCAAGCAATCGAGAGTAGATAAGGTGCTGTGTCAACTGGACCTTTGGAGATGTATTGGTAGCTACCGCGACAGAGGTAGGGAAGCGACCTCGAGCCCAATCGGAGCCTGCACTGTTCATTACTGATGAGCAAGACATACATCATTTTCAATTGATATTGTAGACTGACCTTGGTTCACCAACGCCAACGTATGTCCGCTGTAGTACAACGCCTCTGTGCTAAGCCGCCCGCCATGCACAGGAAATGGGAGATCCAGGTCTTGATCATCGTGCCACGTCCATCCTTCACCCGATGAGAGTGAGAGCTAGGAGGTAGTTTGTGTGTGTGCCGTGTGCGCCGTGTTGTGCGCCGTGTTGTGCGCCGTGTTGTGCGCCGTGTTGTGCGCCGTGTTGTGCGCCGTGTTGTGCGCCGTGTTGTGTGTCGTGTGTTGTTTGTCTTGCCATCCGAACTGCCCATGAGAAGATTGAGGAGTTAATGCGTGGTGTGACGCTTTGTATAGTCCGAGTACCGACCTGAGGAACGGAACAAAAGGGACGATTCCCATTGATACCACCAGAACCGTAGGAAACCGTAGAGGAAAACGTCGCTTCACCTAATCAAATAGGTATGATTCAAATGATATGAGTAAATGGACTTGGTTTGGTGAATCAGTGAGTGAGTACTTTACCTTGACATGAAAAGATGCGATGTGCTCCTGGAGGACAAACCGTTCGTATTGCCCCAAACTTCCTTCCTCCCACCTCTTCCGGCGGTTAGGTCCGCCAAAAGGCCTTGTTTTCCGTCAACCTCCCCGCAATG